>JAATNT010000198.1:0-187055 GCA_020137375.1 Fusarium chaquense
GGATAGGATGCGACTATGTCTTTTGTTCAATTGCTCGACCACTCCCATCGTTGCTGACGAGTTGTTAACCATGTATTGTCAACATCCATCGTCAACATCCATCGTCAACATCCATCGTCAACATCCATCTGTTCGTCGTTACCCCAGATTTTGAACGATCTCCACTTACTTAGTTGACGCCAGAAGCTTTACGCGGGGAAATCGTGGCACTAGAAAGCTGAAGCGGGTCACAATTCATGATGCTACGTGATAACAGACAACTCGTGACAATACAAGATATCGGTGAAGAAAATAGCAATGTAGTCGATAACGGCTGTGTATAGTTCAATCTGATCAGCCCCGGCCTCTATCGGCATCCATCGGAGCCGTGGTTTGACAATCTTACACCTTATTCGTCCGCCATGTCATCTCGTGACGGTTCCTTAATTACACCAATTCCGCTTCAATCGGCCGGCTCAACGCTCTGCGGATTGCTAAAGACATCCATTGGGTCCCACACCTTTTTCAACTCCCGTAGTCGTGGTAGGTTGTCCGCCCAATAAAGCTTTTGAGCCGCCTTTCGGTCCGCCCAAGCATCGATGTACCCGGCGTAAGTGGAGAGGGCGCCCGGAGCCGACCGCTGGATCCGCTCATGCACCCCGTCCAAGAGCTTCCGTGTCGCTGCCGACACTTTCCCCACTCCGATGCCGTAGGACTGATACATGATGATACTGTTTCGGTGCGGGTATGCCGTCGCATGGGCAGGTATGTCCATCATTGCGCCGCCCTCGGTGTTGAAGATTATTGTAACAGGTTCCAATCCGCTGCGACTATCCTCCAAGTATTTGAAGAGGTCGGTGATTGTCGAGTCATTGAGCAAATTCTGTTCGCTGAGGGAGAACGATTTGCCATAAAATGCTGTCGGTATACTGCCCAAAGCGCATCCAGTTGCCTCTGCTTCGTGAAGTACAAGGCCCGCCCAGTCCGTAAGCCATACAGCGCCTTTGCCAGCTCCAGGAAGGCGATCAGGGATACCGGTGGCTTGGTATTGGGACTTTGTGCCAAAGAAGGTCCCAGTGATGAGTGCCCCGAGAGGTTGAACAATGAAGAGGCTTGAAAATCGACGGTCCAAATTTGGATCTCCCACCAAGGCCTGCCACTCTCTGTACAACTCGGCCGTCTCAGCGTGTGAGGCAAGTGCAATGTTGTAGCTGTATTGGACGACTCTGCCGGGCTCTGGGTGGGTTTGTACCATAAACTTGGTGACGATGCCAAAGCTTGCACCCGCACCGCGCAAAGCCCAGAACAGACCCGAGTTCTTGGTATAGCTAGCTCTCTGCACAGTACCGTCGGCAGTTACCACTTCGATTTCGAGGAGATGATCGAGCGCGCTTCCCCACTGACGAGATATTGGTCCAAGACCACCCTATCGAAGTGTTAGACGAGCAGATAAGGATCCGACATACTTACTACTGTCAAATGTCCTCCAGTGCCTACTCCTGGGCATGTTCCATGGGCGATGGCTCGTCTCCCGTTCGCGTGTAGATGCTCATCCAGTTCACCCAGGTTCATGCCCGATCCGAACGTAGCATACCACGTCTTATTGTTCATGCTGAAATCTTTAAAGTTGACCATGTCGATGGATACAGCTCCATCTACACCTCCCAAACCGTAGTTTCTACGCTATTAGCTCTGCCTTATTCTCCGATCAAGATCCATACCCATAGGAGTGACCTCCAGACTTTGCTTGCACTTTGTATCCATACTTGTTGGCGCACTTGACTGTTTCGGCGACTTCGATCGTAGTTTCAGGTCGTATTATAGCGGCTGGGACAACTGGAAATTCGAGATTGAACGGTCTTGACCACCAGGAAAATAGCGGATCATCTGGATACGTGACACAGGTGCTTCGGTTAACGCAAATGCTGTCGAGACAGTCGCGGAAGGGAGTGCTGTTTCCGCTACCCATGCTTGGAGGTGATGCATACAATGATATGCTCGGTGACGATGATGAATTTATGATAGGAGAAGAAAGCGGGCTCTATACCAGCACAGGTAGAGAGGTAATTCGTGTAAATGCTGAGGAGATGGTACTGTCCGACATCGCATCCAAAAATTGCTGCTTCGTAAGGTAGAACATCGCAGCCGAAAAGCAAACAGTGAACGGTCTGTGACTCGCAGTCGCCAGCCGTCAGGCAGCTGCCCAAAGTAAGGTGCCAGCCGAGCTCTTGCCCGGACACAAATACTCAACTGTTCGGATCGAATTTGCCTCCACTAGATCGATACAATGTGTCGTTTATTTGTTACGACTTTTTACCTTGAAGTTTTTGCTTCAATTTCTGGATAGCTCTCACCCCCTTTCTCAGCACGAAAGTGGCATATTCACCATGCCCCTCCATATCTCTTGAAGCGCGCTTCTTGATATTTATATATTCAACGCGGTCTTCCTCAGTCTCCCCAATTGGAACAACGATACCGAGATAGCGGAATAAAATCGCATTGAGAATCAGACGACACATGCGCCCGTTGCCGTCCTGGAAAGGGTGGATTTCAACGAACCTGAGCGAGTATTTCGACGCAAGCGAAAAAGGATCCAAGCCCTGCCCCCCTTCGTCGAGTTCCCTCTTGAGATTGGCGCACATCTCGGTCATCTTGGCTGGGACGAACTTGGGCATAGTAAACATGGTGTTACCCGCTCCCACAGGAACTTTGCGATATTTGCCAGCGTATTTCTCCCACGGCACCTCTGGGTATTCGGGGTCAACAATCGAAACTCCTCTGCACAAGATCGCGTGTGTATCCTTGATGAGGTCCTCTGACATGTCCTCTCCAAGGGTGACGAAGCGGCGGAGGATGTGCTGATACGCCCTCATATGCTGTACGACTTCGCGCCGACCTCGGATATCATCACTTGAATCACTGTCCACTTGAGGATCCATCCCCCGGAGAACTTGATGACAGTGATTAAATGTGGCTTCCCAGGGTAGTCCAGCCCGCTCTATCATGTTACTCCCGTATGTCGCGTGAATCACTGAATCGTTGACCCATTTGACAAGGGTCTCTTTGTGTTCTGATGCAGTAGTATGATTTGCTGTTATGGAACCGAGGTATCGTGTGGCCCTTTTGAATAGGACTTCTGGATTCTGGTCGCTGTTATAAGTACGGTAGCTATCAACCTGGCAGATAGCCACCCGTACTGGAGGCCAGTTCGTCATGTCGTAGTCTGCATCCATTGTGACCGTGTGGTTTGACAAGATTTTGAGGAAGTTATCAGCGACACGCAGTGTTTAAGCGTTCAGAGAAGAATAAAAGAAACATTTTGCTATTTGTACGTATGGAGGCAATGAGTCAAATTTAGTGTTCATATATCAAAGTAAATCTCGACTAGGTTTTGTCTCTATGACCCTGGAACTGCTCAACTGCAGGTACAATGTAGACAGCATGAGGAATATCAGAGCACTGCATCTCTTATTTAAACTTTTATTCTTGATAGCTGTTGAGAATAGGGTTGGCTTTGTCGTATCTCATTTGTCAAGTACCAAAGGTACCCAGTTGGGAATGAAGCAAGTGTTATTGGTCACGATGCTCAGGATCGCCCCCAGGGATCTGGTTTAAAATTTCGCTGTAGAAAGACTGCAAAGATTGGAATATAGTAAGATTTCCCACAGAAACATGCACCCTTCAGCGTAATGGACGAAATATTTAGTTAATTTATAATATTTTAAATAATGATGTTAGTGTCTTTATTTCCTGCGACCAGTACAACGGCCAGATTACCCTATACCCGTACACCCTGTCATGATTAATCTAGATCTGATTGATAAAAGCTCTGACGAAACATGTGGACCTGCTGGACCGTGTTGAAACAAAACAGGTCATCAAAACGTTCGTACACGTTGAAATCCAATACTAGTGAGGTGGGTAGGTAAATGTGATCATTGTTTAGGTCTGAGGCTCTACCGCACTGAGCGTAACTCGCCATTCCACACAAGTCCATGTTCCCCTTTTGTCTTAGCACTCTGTGGGTTTGAGTCGCATCGGTAGTAGTTAAATCTCACGAGAACCGGATACAGAATCGGCAGTTTGTCGATACTTCGACAGTGACACCGAATGAACCAGGGGAAGCTATGCCGATGACGTAAATTGGTGTCGCTTTGACGATTGCCCCACGTAATAACTCAGGCAGCACTGACACGGGCTGTAGTGCGCGCTATCGGATATGGCACGAGAATACCATTGGGGCTATATAGAACTCTAATCTGGTGAGAAACAGTTTTCACTTTTCAGGCACGGATTTGTTAAAAATCGACCCGTCAAGATGGGATTGTTGTCGATTGTTGACGATCGAATACCCCAGCATTTCTGAAATATATCCCCTGTCAGTATCAAATGTAGCCGTCATCGAACTAGAGATTCCACATCAATTATTACAAACCAACCTTGGCCCATTTGCCATTCCTGACATGGCAGTTTTTCTAGCTCATCTATCCACGTTAAGCCTCATGTCAAGCAGGAACAATCCCGGAAATAGTGGGGTTGCGGACTGTTTCCTCCCTGGGTGTAACGGCTTCCAAGCAAGGATCGCGATCGCGCCTACCAAAACGCATCTTTCACTTCTTTCTTGGAAATTTGAGCATTCTCATAGGTCGAAGCTGTCCGTGCTTGACGAAACATGACGACGTTTTCTCAACATTTCCAATTGCGCTTTCCCCGCGGAGCGGGGGATATCGAACGGGTGACGTAAATTCAACGTGGTTATGAAGATATCTAGAATTGTATAAAGCTCCCGGATTCTTTTGTTCTTGCAAAAGAGGCACACACTCTGTCACCTTTGTAAACGAATACCTACATCGACATGACCGAGCAAGTTACAGGAGCTATTAAGCACGCAGTCATGGGTCACAAGAACGACAAGATCGACCAGCTCAAGGCCAACATGGTCGAGCCCAGCGAGAATACCCGAATCACGTCCGACTATGGTGTGAAGCAGAATAACACCGACAACTGGTTGCGCGTAGCAACTGAGGACCAGACTGGCCCTTCACTCTTGGAGGACGCTTTCGGTCGTGAGAAGGTATGAACATATATGCTTGGGCCTGGTGTTCGCATTCTGCCAGACCATCAAGCACAGCAACTTTCATAGACCTTGTTCTAACATATACATTGCAGATCCACCGATTCGATCATGAGCGCATCCCCGAACGTGTTGTCCATGCCCGAGGTGCTGGCGCCCACGGTACCTTTAGACTTTTCGAGTCGGCTGCCGACGTGACCAAGGCCGGCTTTCTTACCGATACCTCTCGAGAGACACCTGTGTTTGTTCGGTTCTCGACTGTCCTTGGAAGTCGTGGCTCTGCCGATACTGTGCGCGATGTTCGCGGTTTCGCCATCAAGTTCTACACACAAGAAGGTTTGTCAAACCCCAAAGTTCTGGCTTGAATCAACGCACCACCCATTATACCATGAGCTATCCTCTCTTTTGAGAAATCCGCGCCCCCTTTGCGGCACTCCTTTCCTTTCTTGATTCATCCCTGCACGAAAGTGCCCGCAGGTAGTCTGATGGCATTATATCCTGGCACCAAACAAGTCCAAACAACATTCCACACATCACCACATTGCCAGAACACCATCAATACAACTATAAATGGCCAGGAAAGCTAATAAATCCCTTAGGCAACCAGGATTTGGTGGGGAACAACATCCCTGTTTTCTTTATTCAGGATGCCATGAAGTTCCCTGACGTTATTCACGCTGGAAAGCCGGAGCCTCATAATGAGGTCCCCCAGGCACAGTCTGCGCACAACAACTTCTGGGACTTTATGTTTGAGCACTCTGAGGCGACCCACATGCACACGTGGGCTATGTCTGATCGAACAATTCCCCGATCATACCGTATGATGCAAGGTTTTGGTGTCAACACCTACACTCTCATCAATGAAAAGGGCGAGCGACGATTTGTCAAGTTCCACTGGACACCCGAGCTTGGAGTCCACTCACTTGTCTGGGACGAGGCCCTCAAGCTTGCTGGTCAGGATCCCGACTTCCATCGCAAGGATCTTGAAGAAGCTATTCAGAGCGGCGCTTTCCCCAAGTGGAAGTTTGGTATCCAGGTTCTGGAGGAGTCCCAGGAGCATGATTTCGATTTCGATATCCTTGACGCGACCAAGCTCTGGCCCGAAGACCTCATCCCCGTTCGATATATTGGCGAGTTCGAGTTGAACCGCACTGTCGACGAGTACTTCACCGAGACGGAACAAGTTGCTTTCTGCACCAGCCATCTTGTTCCTGGTATCGGAGCTTCAGACGACCCTCTTCTCCAGGGTCGAAACTTCTCTTACCAAGATACTCAACTCAGCCGACTGGGAATCAACTGGGAGGAGCTCCCTATCAACAAGCCAGTCTGCCCTGTGATGAACTTTAATCGCGATGGTGCCATGCGACACACAATCACTAAGGGCAAGGTTAACTACTGGCCCAACCGTTTCAGCCATCAGCCTCCTGCTTCAGCTAGTGAGGGTGCCTACGTCGACTATGCGGCAAAGATCGCTGGCATGAAGCAGCGAACACTGAGCAAGAAGTTCAAGGAACACTTCTCGCAAGCCCAACTTTTCTACAACTCTCTTTCCGAAATCGAAAAGGCTCACGTTCAGGCTGCCTACTCCTTCGAGTTGGACCACTGTGACGAGGCTATCGTCTATGAGCGTTTGACTGAGCGCCTTGGCGAAATCGATGGCGACCTTGCCAACACCATCGCCGAAATGGTTGGCGGCAAGAAGCCTTCTAACCCCAAGCCCAACGCCGGAAAGAAGGCCAAGAACCTGAGCCAACTTGACTTCATGCCCGAAACTCCTACCATCAAGTCTCGACGAATTGCCATCATCATCGCTGACGGTTACGACCCTGTTGCCTTTAACGCGATGTACGGTGCCATCAAGGCTCAGAGCGCTCTCCCCTTCGTTATCGCTCCCCGCCGAGCACCCATCTTCTCTGCTGCCGAGGATTCGTCTTCTTCGCAGGGGCTTACCCCCGACCACCATTTGGAGGGTCAAAGATCCACCATGTTCGACGCCATCTTTGTTCCCGGCGGTAAGAAGTCCATTGAGACCCTTTCCAAGAATGGTCGTGCCTTGCACTACATTCGTGAGGCTTTTGGCCATCTCAAGACCATTGGTGGTACTGGAGAGGCTGTTGACTTCATCAACAAGGCGATCCAACTCTCTGAGGTGGCTCTGTCCTCCACTGACGGCAGTGGTGTTGTTGACAGCTACGGTGTCGTTACTCTCAGGAACGCTTCGCCTGACAGCCTCAAGGAGATTGTCACCGTTGCTTCCGACGCCAAGGGCTTCCTGGAGAAGTTTGTGTACAACGTCAGCTGCCATCGCAACTGGCAGCGAGAGTTGGACGGTCTTAGCACCATGGTGGCATACTAATGAACTTACGGAAAGATACCTTTTTAATGAATTGTTGAAATAGTTTGATTAGTATATTAATGGCAATACCTTTTTTCGTACAACTGTTTGTATTGTGGGCATGTGATCTCAAGTAGCGGCTTCATGGGGGATGTCTTGCTGATTGTCTGATAGAGGATTCACCCATTGAGTTGACAACAAACATTCATTCGTGTGGTATGTTTGATCGTATCTAGAGACCCGCCTGGCATACATAAACGATTGCTGCTAGGGTCCAGAAAAGTTGACCTGTAGCGTTAAGGATACAAAAATAAACAGTCTAAAAGGCCTAACCTAAGTAGCATAAACTGACCTGCTTATTTCGTCTCTTGTGGTCCCAGAGGGCAAGTTTCCGACACCCTGATGAGCTGTTATACGTGACTTCATATTTAGATGCATAAGGAAAGTAGTGAGCTTTCTCCGCTGAGGGGTTCTGTCTGGAAAGGCCAAAACAACGCCATCACACTTTACCAACAAAAATAGCATCTTGGAAATAACCACTATCATGTAATAAAAAAGAGCCTCAACCATTCTTATCGGCCGATAAACCAGAAATAAACGCCTTCAAAATGTTCTTTTTTTATCTGTTACTCGCGGGTTTCCCGGCAGGAGCGGCCCCAGTTTCGACGTCATCAACGTCATCGACAACTGCATCATTCCCTGCTTAATCTGGTGTCACTATCAAGCAATGCAAATGCAAGCACAATCAACTAAATCTATCAGGATTTAAAGGATATTTGCTTCCACAAGTAGCCACCATATTCTCTTCCATTTCTGGTTCATCTTATTTCCTTCCTAATTAAGTGAACCCGCCGCAAAGATGCCTGGAGAAGTGATCGACCGACCAAACCCTGCTCCATTGGATAGCTCACTTCCAGATGCAGTCCTAGACCTTGCAGCGAAGGCGCCAAAGAAACAGCTTGACAAGAAGATCGCCCAGTCGCTCAACGATTTCCAACATGCGGCATGTTACATTGCGGGATGTAAGTTGAGCGGCCCAGATATCTATGCACATGGCTAATATCAACGTCTAGCTATGATCTTCTTGAGAGACAATATTCTGCTCGAGAGAGACCTCAAGACAGAAGACATCAAGCCTCGTTTGTTGGGTATGTAACCCCTAGTTCTTAATAGGGCCAGACTGACGTTCAAAGGCCATTGGGGAACATGTCCCGGTATCATTCTTGTTTGGTCTCACCTGAACCTTCTTATCCGCAACCATGATTTGGAGATGATATTTGTCATTGGACCCGGTCATGGTGCTCCTGCTGCCCTTGCATCTCTCTGGCTCGAGGGATCTCTTGAGAAATTCTTCCCTCAGAAGTATGGCGTCAGCAAGGATGGTTTGCGAAACCTCATCACCGGATTCTCAGTCCCCGGTGGCTTCCCTAGGTAAGACATGTTCGGTATTTGTGTTATAACCAAGCTGATTCGTGTAGCCACATCAACTCCGAGACACCTGGATCCATTCATGAGGGTGGTGAACTAGGTTATTCTCTGGCTGTCTCTTTTGGCGCTGTCATGGATAACCCCGACCTGATTGTGACCTGTCTCGTTGGAGATGGTGAGGCCGAGAGCGGTCCTACCGCAGCGTAAGTCAGTCCCAACGACGCGTTGCATCTGCTAATTGTGTAGTGCCTGGCACTCTATCAAGTACATCGACCCCGCCGAGTCTGGCGCCGTTATTCCCATCCTCCATGTCAACGGCTTCAAGATCAGTGAGCGCACCATTTTCGGATGTATGGACGACAAGGAGCTTGTCAGTCTTTTCTCCGGTTACGGCTACCAGCCAATGATTGTAGAGACCCTCGAAGAGATTGATGCAGAGCTATCTGGTGCACTCGAGTGGGCTGTTAGCGAGATTAAGACGATTCAAAAGGCTGCGCGAGATGGAAAGCCTATTGTCAAGCCTCGCTGGCCTATGATTGTTCTCCGAACACCCAAGGGCTGGACGGGTCCCAAGAAGGTCGACGGTGAATTTATCGAGGGATCGTTCCGCTCACACCAGATCCCTGTTCCCGGAGCAGGCCAGGATGAGGAGCATGTCAAGATCCTTCAGGACTGGTTGAAGACTTACGGCACAGATCACCTACTCAAGGACGGTAAGCCGGCAGACAGCATCACGGACATCATCCCACAAAAGGACGAAAAGAGACTTGGACAGTTGAAGAAGACATACGACCCTTACAAGCAGCTACAGCTCCCTGACTGGAAGTCCTTTGGAGTTGAGAAGCTGTCAGAAAACAGTTGCATGAAGGAAGTTGGCAACTTTTTGAACCAGGTCATCAAAGAAAACCCCAAGAGCTTCCGCATCTTTTCTCCTGATGAACTGGAGAGTAACAAGCTTAGTGCCGTGTTTGAAAACACCGGCCGAAACTTCCAATGGGACGAATTCTCTCGCGCTCAGGGTGGTAGGGTTATTGAGATCCTCTCTGAGCACTGCTGTCAGGGATGGATGCAGGTAAGGTTCGCGACAACATTATACAAATCACCTTTACTGACATATGCCAGGGCTACACACTTACAGGCCGTACCGCACTCTTCCCTAGTTACGAATCCTTCCTAGGAATCATCCACACCATGATGGTGCAGTACTCCAAGTTCAACAAGATCGCTCGCGAGACCAAATGGAGAGGCGACCTTAGCTCAATCAACTACATCGAGACTAGCACCTGGGCACGCCAGGAACACAACGGTTTCTCGCACCAGAACCCCTCATTCATCGGATCCGTCCTCAACCTCAAGGCTGAGGCTGCTCGTGTATACCTGCCTCCCGATGCCAACTGCTTCCTCAGCACTATCCACCACTGCTTGGGTTCAAAGAACTATGTCAACCTCATGATTGGCTCCAAACAGCCAACTGCTGTTTTCCTGTCCCCTGACGAGGCTGCAGAGCACTGCAGAAAGGGTGCCAGTGTTTGGGAGTTCGCATCCACTGACAGCGGAAAGGAGCCTGATGTTGTAATTGCCGGTATTGGTGTTGAGGTGACCTTTGAGGTTGTCAAGGCTGCCGAAATCCTGCGCGATTGGATCCCCGACCTTCGAGTTCGCGTTGTCAATGTTACCGATCTTATGGTACTCGCTGCTGAGTCGCGTCACCCTCATGCGCTCAGCCAAGCCGACTTCCTCGACATGTTCACCGAAGACAAGTCAATTTGCTTCAACTACCACGGATACGCCGCCGAGCTTCAAGGCCTTCTCTTTGGACGCCCTGGCTTGCACCGCATGACCGTCGAGGGATACAAGGAAGAGGGTAGCACCACCACACCTTTCGACATGATGCTCCTCAACTGGGTCAGTCGATTTGACGTTGCCAAGCGTGCTCTCAAGGGCGCTGCCGAGACCAATGACAAGATCAAGGCCAAGCTTGACGAGACTCTCAAGAAGATTGACTCTCGAGTTGAGGAGGTTAGGAAGTACATTGCTGAGAACGGCAAGGGTAAGTTGTCTCAAAGTCTACTAGAATTATTCAGCGCTAACAGATCACCAGACCCCGAGGACTTGTACGACATGCCCAAGTTTTAGAAAGACTTGCGGGCTGAAATAATAGAACACAAATAGAGTACTGGAGAGACCAACTGCGATTACGATCTGACGATAGTTATGCACTTATTTAATAATATAATAAATGTTTTCGACACACATCAGGATGAGTCCTTAAGGGCGATGAGTACAACCAATCAAAAGGCTTAAATCGGCTTCTTGTAGACGGTTCGGGCAATTCTTGTATCACATAGTGGGGCAGAAACAAACTCCCGCTCAGCGATTACCATGATAATCGTTGAACAAGACAGATTAGCATACTACAAGAGGAATTGCTACACACAGCGTGTCGACATATTGAAATTAGAACTGTTGAGGTGGTTTGTCTTAGCATACTCTACGAAATGCTGTTGCACAAAGAAGCTTCTGCTGAGGAGACAGTTGAGTAAAACTATTCCATGCAACAACAGGCTAATACCAAATGATGTGATAGTTTACAGATTCTTAAGCTTCTTTCTATCCCCAATGTAGTAGAGAAGTTCCTTCCACCCCTGCACCCGGTCTCCCAAAAGTTCATCGGTCGTTACTGGACGGCTTTTACGCAATGACGGAATGATGGTCAAACGTAGTTGTTGTAGATGGTCCGATGAGTTGATTACTTTATTTGGGGCCTAGGTAGTTTTCCGAGCCTGCGTCGCTCGTTTTGTTCGCTACTGTGCGACGTTTGTAGCGAGGGTCATACCAGAAATCATATGCGTCAGTGATCACCTTTTTCCCCGAGGCTGCATCGTTCATTACTGGACGGCCGTAAGGTGTTTCTTGTTGTAAAAATCCAACCAAGTCAAATTTCTTCCTGCTGGGCATTGCTTCTTTCGTTGGTAGACGTCGTTTAGGGAATGGCCGCTCGGTAGGAACTGGGCCCAAGATTTCTGATAATGGTCTCCGGTCTGGGATCCAGCCGACATTAGGCGAACTCATCTGCTCATCGGAGTCGTCTGCATCGGCTTCCTTTTTCTGGCCCTTCAACATGTTGGCAATAAAACTACTGCGTGTACTTGACCCCGATTTCGAACAACCGGAGACTGTTAACGTCCCAGCTGCTTTCATAGCAGATGCTTGGATGGCAGCTTCTTGGATGGCAGCTTCTTGGCTGACAGCTGCTTTGATGATAGCTGCTTTGAAGGTAGCTGCTTGAATGGTAGTACCATTGGCTGTGCCTTTCTCCGCACCATGCGAAGCGGGTTGGTGAGCTTCGCCATTCGTAATTTGGCTGCTCGTCTTTCGTTCTCTCTTGTTGCGAGACTCGGACTTGAGATTTGACTTGTAGTCGGGACCTAGCGCGTTTCTGAGAATTGACTCCCTTGATTCGGCTTTCGAAGTGTCAATCACCTCCTGTTCACGGCGCCTCGCGGCATCGGTCTTGGCCAATGTCTGTCCGAAATCAGTCTCAACAGACTTTCCTTTGGATTTAGTAGAATCGTTGGCAAGAGGCGGAGGTGCAGGAGTGGAAGCTGGCCGTGTGACGGCATTGATGAGTGTCTTGACTTCTTCCTTGCGAATATGCTTGAAGGCGCTGTAATAAAATGATTGATACCGTGTGTGACGAATCTCGTCCTTGGTGTAGTGCCCACGCTTCCTATTGTTTATGTCAGCCCCAGGTTCTGCCAGTTTTAGGTACTCAAACCACATACACTATCTTCATCTCTTCAGCTTCCCATAGCGCCTCGAGCTTGTGTGCCAAGGCCAACGATTCTTGAGCATTTTCGAGGGCGGGCCTAAATCCATCATCTGTCAGGACCAGCCGTCTGTACAGACGAACTGCTTCTTCTGCGTGCTTAATACCGAAAGGGTATACGCCAAGCATGGCGTCGAGGGGAGCTTTTTGTTCCCAGGTAAGGCTAACGCAGGTCAAAAGAGCTTCGGCCATGGCTTGAGCTATTTCAAGTTGTCCATTGTTGAAATGATGAAAAACCCTTGCGGAAAGTTTGTCTTTCGAGGCTTTGGTATGTTAGAAGACGCCGTCGTGATAGTATACGCCAAACTTACAGTCAGCCAAAGGGCTGGAATAGGGCTTCAGAGGACGCTTCTCATTGGAAAAAAGAGAAGAAAAATCGAAATACTTGGTTGATGGCTTATCGGGTGAGCTGTTGTGGGCCGTATCCGTTGTCTCTGAGGATGGCTTGTCAGAAGGTCCAGAAGATGGCCAGGAGAATGACTCGGAGGATGACCCGGAGGATTGTCTGGCGGGTGACTCGTGAGGTGTTGAGTAAAATGCCATGGTTGTGGTGATGATAGACAAAATTGATTCAGTGGGTATTTGATAGAAGAAGTTGGGATAAAAAGAGAATTGAAAGAAGTTGAAATTCGACAAGGAGCATGTTGGGCTTTATAAACGCAATCTCTCTTGCCACTTGCGTTTCTTCTCGGTGAGTTCAGGCAAGAAGCTTTTAATTAAACTCGATCCCTCGAGGCAACCCCAGACGATAGCCTTTGATTAGAATTATGAATCGCGCCTTCCTCTTGTTGAGTTTGACATGGCACCACTATTCTGGTTGTAAAGGTGTACTCTTCAAAGTTTGTTGATATCCGGAATAAAGCATAATAGGACTCCAGAATGTCAAGAGAGACAGCCATAGTGAGGAACCATTATTAACATGAATGAGATGATATTGTCTAAACTTTAGTTTATACACCTAAACTCCCAACCTTCCAACAAATCACTTACTCAGCCCATCAGACTCAGGAGGTCCCTTGTACACGTGTCTCGCATGGACAACGTACCAAACCGCCGAGATGGCCATGAAGCCGAAAAACACAACGACGGCGTAGTTCATTGTGACTGCGTTGACAGGGATGGCAACCGGTAGTGTAAAAAGGAAAATCTCAAAGGCAATCCATAACAGAGCCAAGATATTGATAATCCACCCGAACTTATTCCCAAAAGTCCAAGGAGCCGTGTTGACGCCAGCACGGCGGGTAAGCATTGAGAGAAAGATGGGAATTGCGTACGATGCCGCAAGGCCAATCACACCTACAGCGATGAAGGCGTTAAAAGCGGAACTTGAACCAAGATAGATGAGACCGAGAAGCATTTCGATGATAGTTGTAAGAGTGAGAGCCAGAATAGGTGTGCCGTGGCGCTTGTCAACCTTGGACCACAATCTGGAAAGGGGAATGGCTCTGTCGCGTGCGAAAGCCCATGTCGTTCGAGAGGCAGCGACAGTGATGGAGATGGAGCAAAAGAGTGTCACGATAAGCACCAAGGCGATAAGGGCCATGGCACCGGCTTTGCTCCCCGTGACTCGGTAGAAGATGACGGGCAAGACTTGACCAAGTGGTGCTTCGAGGAGGATTTCTAGAGGAGGGAGTGTCGCGCAAATTGGGATAATCTAGATGGTCAGTTGACTTGGACATCATAGGCATGTTTCTGAGACGTACAAAGAATAGTCCTGCAATGCAACCAACAGGTACACAAAGAGCAATCGCTCTAGGAAGCTTGACGGTGGCATCACCGCATTCCTCGGCCATAGATGTGATCATACCAATAGCAGAGAACCTAAATCATGTAAGAACAAGACACTAAATCTCTAGAGAAAGAAAACTCACGCATAAGCTGAAGGCAGAGCTCCAACCCAGAACCCAAAGTTCCCCCATCCTGACAGGTTTGGATCGAAGTGCCCCTATAACACAGTCAGTTTGCGTATTTCCACCAAGGCTGTGATACTCACAAGTGTGTAACTAGGTTGATGTCTTCCGTCCTTTGCCTCGGCTGATAAATAAACACAGGTAACAATGATAGTAATAGCCGTAAAGGCAGCGCAGAATGTATCAACGGTCGGAAGAAATCTGTTTCCGAAAGCGACAATGAACCAGGTGAAGACGCAAACACCATAAAAGATGAGCACAAGTTTCCATGGCTGCCAATCGTAATCGGGGAGGAAGATGCTGACACCGCCAGCGAGCAGTGACGCGAAACCAAAGTTGACGGATAATGTAATGGTCCAGTTGCCCACGAGCCATGTCCATCCTGTTATGAATGAGAGAACAGTTCTGTATTTTGGCGATGCGATTTGGAAAGACCAATAGTAGGGACCTGCGGACGTGGGCCATCGGGCAGCGAGTTCGCCGAGGGATATAGCGATGCATTCGTCGAGGATACAGACGACGATCCAGCCGAGAAACATGGATAGTTGACCACCGCCGTAGACAGAATTGATGAGAGGTGCGCCGAAACCATAAGGGATCTATCAAGTTTAGTGCAATGCTATCAACGGGTCTGAGTCGACAAGCTTACGGCGGCAATTGCTAGTGATTGGAAGAGTAGAGTGAACATGGAACGATTCCTTTGAAGTTCAGGCTTGTAGCCCAAAGCTGTGAGATCAGCTTCATCACCGCAGTGACCGGCTGCCTCATCGTGTTTAGGCACCGAATAACCATGATCGCTTCCTTTTTCTGAAGGCGGATTCATATTGACAGAGGTGAAACAGTCGATATAGTATGGAGGGCAGAACCTGTCTGGGTAGAGAAGACAAGGCTGTTCGACCACAGGGCCGCGTTCTATTTAAATCGTGACGCCTATATTAGAGCGACACCTACATAGGTCAGAGTCAACGGCACAGAGCGAGCTTGTTATCACAAGCTTCCTCGTCACTGCTAAGATACAGCTTAGCCCAAGACACCTCCCTTGTTTTCCCCAGATTCTGAACGGGGCAATTTTGCCTAGAGAGTATTAGCTTGAAGAGCTATCGAGGGTAAGTTTTACCCCGCTCTGATACATGGAACCAATTGATGATGCTCGCAAGGGTTGATGGGCAACATGGGTTGCGGTAACTCAGCCCTGATATGGTAAGGTGTATTTCTGGCACATTGTTAGGTATGTTGCTGGGGGGCAGAGATAAGGAAACCATATCATGGGCCGTGTAACAGCTCTCAGGAAAGCGGAACGGGATATGTTGGTAGCCATGCCCAAAATGGGAAATGAAGTTGATTATCCCCGATACATCCGCCGGAGTGACATGGGAGATTAATTGTTGGTTGAGACAAATATCAGGTCATGTAATTGGGTCCTTATCTAGCAAAGACATGTCTCATACCGATATCAAACCCGGCCAATGGATCGGATCTGGCATTGTTTCACTATCGTCGTACAATCAGATAGCCTGCCGCAACTCCCGTGGCATGATGATAGTGCTAGACATGGTCAAATCTCTGGAGCCTGCCTATGGTAAACTCGGTTCACATACACGTGAATACATGACCAACGGTATCCTGACTCATCACGGTGTCGTTTTCAAAGGCTCCAGTCTCGAGGCCTCTTCCTTATCTACCTGCGAGACCGCAAGTCGGAGCTCAAGCGTGAAAGAAAAACAAAAAGATCTAAGGCATGAAATTATCTCTCCCAAAATTCTAGGGATAAGGGGGTGAATTGTACAGCTAGTCTTGTGAAGTAGGCTATCAATTCCATTACTAATATAGGGTAAGAGACAGGGTTACTTGCATTTACAGTCACAGCAGAACATGGTTTGATCCTTCATCCTACTGATCACCGTTGGCTACGTCGTTTCAACATGTTCCTGACGCTTGTCGTTAAAGAGAAACTGTTACAGTCGATGCCCGTCTTGGCAGGTTTCTCGCCCAGATTTCCCCACGATCAGGATCAGCCGCAACGTGTGCGGGCTGACAAGTAAAGCTTTACCCAAACAAGACAAAAACTCCCGGCTACTCTGTACAATCTTGGATCCCTGCGGGGTTTGATAGCGAGTGCCTATGATATGATTGCCATGATCATGAGGTCTTATGACGACCAATCCACAACCAACCCTTAATGGTGAGGACACCCTCATGCGCTTATCTTGGCTAAACGTTAGACCATAGAGCTGGTCAAGATAATTGCCTCTTTTGTCCATGTTAGCCTCGACCACGCCTATCAGCGAGCGCCAAGGGATGTAAACACGTTGACAGCCGAGACTGTGGCTTATCTCACTTCATCATAAGTAAGTAATTGAAGTAATCATAACATTTTATTTCCAAAGTAATAAGTCCTTCTATCATAAAGTGTAGAAATATACATTAATATGTCACCGGCTGGATCGTATACTCCAGCCCCATTTACTTTTCCTCGCCCCCTAACCTTTATATCCAAATTCAATATTGAAACGAAGAAGTGAAATGATGTGCAACTCAATTGCATTGTTGTTTAGTGTGTTCCTCGGCCACCAGCCTCGTCACCGTCCTTTTCGTTATCACCACGGATGACTTCGCGAGTCTTGCCCCATTTGAAGTCGTCAGAGTGGAAGAGAGAGTAAACCAGGATAATGATGTTCATGAATGGTGATGTGAACAAGTGCATAACGTAGCCTACAAAGTACTGCGCTCGCTCGAGATTGTTGCGCGGTAGCCAGAAGCCGATGCAGAAAGAGTACAGCTGTAGAAGCAAATGTTAGTCTTTTATTGCAAAGGATGTAGCGTAGAATGAGGGACAGAACTTACATAACGGAAGAACAACACACAGATGAGACCCAAAAAGACAGGGTCTTGCATGACTTCACTACCGCGCTTGGCAAACACCATGAGGAGCTCGACAAAGGCGGCAATGATAAAGGGAGTGATGGCCCAGGTGATGACAGCGATAAGACTTTGAAGACGCTCGATGAGAATAATGCCAGGGCGGAAGATCATGACGAACTCGTTGGAGATACTTCCCAAAGCCCAACGCTTGCGCTGAGAGAGAAAGACCTTCCAGTCCTGAGGCACAATAGTCATGGCCTTGGCGCGAAGAGCTTGAGCAGTTTGCTTGCCCGGGTGAAGACTGAAGATGATGGACGCGTGAATACTATCCTCAGAGTAGTTACCCATGATATGCTGTGTCATGATATCGTTGGGCTTGGGACAGTATCCGAACCGCTCGCGAAGAACAGCATCGCCAAAGGTAGCTTCGTCAACACGGATGAGCTGACAGCATCCTGGAAGACAGTTGACCTTTCCAGTGATGCGTGATTGAAACATACGCCGAAGACCTTGAGTTTGAGAGTACTCCACTGACTGGTACAGAGACCAGTAACCCCAGTTGCTACCGTCAAAGTCGACACAGACATGGCCGCAAACACCAACAACCTTGGGGTTCTTGCGAATCTCGACGATCATCTCGTAGATACAGTTTTCGTCAAACACAGTGTCGGCGTCCATACCACAGAGATAAGTAATATCGTCAAGGCCAGCATTGATAAAGTTGTTGCCGACGTACTCGAACAAGTCATTGTTGAACATTGTGACCACATTCTCAGAGCGCTGTTTAAAGTGGTACAGAAGAGAACGAGCAAAGCAAAGACTGTCTCGCTTGCCCTGGTTGTAGCGCTTGCCGACAAAGACGTAGGGGATGCCCTTGTAGAAACCAGTCTGAGTCTTGACAGGCATGAAGAGGCCGTCGCGAGCACGGTAGCCGTTTTCAAAAGTTCGTGATGGACCTGGTTCGAGGATGTCTTGGAGGAGATACTCCTGAGTGGTCTTTTCCATGCCTGGACCACGAACATTGCCGTCAACGACAATAAAGATAACACGAGGGTGGTTATCAATATGCTTCTGCGCAATCAGAGAATCGAGTGAGCGCGTCAACTCCTCGTACGTCTCATTGTAGCACGGCAAAAGCAGAACCATCTTTTCCGGCTCAGCAGGGATATTCTCCTTGGGTCGCCACCAGAAACACAGCACGCGCGTACAGAACCAGTGTAGGATGATGCAGATACACATGAAGGACTGCAAGACGGTGTTTGAGCTGAGGAGAACGAGGAAGAAGTAGTACACCTGGTAGTACTTCCAACCAACGTAGATGAGGGTACCGTTGATGCCAGCAAGACCGATGATGAGACTCCATTTCTGAAGACGGAGCATGCTCTTGGACATCTTCTTGAGTTCTTCATCCGAGTCCCATCGTAGCTTGGCTTCTTCTTGCATTATGGACGAGGTGAAGGATAGGTTCGATTCGTTGCCGTTGTTTGTGAGCCATGATGCTTGGGTAAAACCCGACATGGGGGTTTGCGCGCCGGGATGGAAGTCGCCATTGATGCCTCGAACAACAGACTATAAGTTGTTAGGTGTGTATAAGTTGCGGATATAGTTGATTGACTTACCGAGTCTCTAGACAAGGTCCATCCAGGTCGAAGAGGGGCTGGAGGTACTTGAGGATAAGAGGTAGATGGTCTGGAGTCATCACTTGACGTGCCTGGGACAACAGACTTCTTTCCTTGCTGGACTGACATGTTTCCTCTCTCCGAAGAGGAAGACGACGTCCTGTGTCCATTGGTAGGCATTCGACTGGCCATTGTAGATGCCGATGTTGACAAGAGGATCGAATCTGAAACGATTAGTGCATGAACAGTATACAAACTACATGTGAGAGACTGACTATATCAACGGAAGCAATATCAAGGACCTTTCTTTCAACGACGAAAGTAAAGTCGACGACAATAACGAGAGACAATAGCGAGTGACAAGGCCAAAGACCAAGCAAAGGAACAATCCCTTCAACACTGATATCCAAGAAAAGAACAAGTGAGTGATGAACTGAACCCAAAGAAAAAGACAGCAGATAAAACCGGGGGGATAATGAAGCTATAGCATGATTCTCTCTCTACCTCAGCAACCAAAGTAGAAGAAAAAAGAAGTTCGCCTCCAGAGCCCGGAAACAAAAACCCCTGTTCGAACAACAAAGCGCAATAATCAGGCCTCATCACACTAACTAGTTAATTATTGTACCGTATGTATGTATGTACCTTGCCTTGGGGGATCACGGATCAGGATGCGCCTCACCAAACTAACCGTTTGTTCTTCACATAAACTGTTGATGGGGGCAACTCCGCATAGCACGACAGCACAGCTCAAAACGATACGAGGGTTGCTCGGTACCGTATTCCCCGGGGCCTGGACCAATGCAATGCAATACAATACATTTTTCATATCTCAGTCATACTTGCTTTCTCCACGCCACAAGGAACAGAGAAGCAAGCAAAGCAGGAACAACAACAGACCGCTTTACAAGCAAGGTTTTCAAAAGCGGGAATATGCAACGACGCCTCTTTTCTTTCGTTTACAGACCAAGCTGAGCAAAAGAGGCTTTTTTTCTTCTTCTTTTCCGTTCCGGTCAAGGCAAACGTGCTTTTGATGATAGGATAGCAAGGAACATGGGAGGAGAGAGTATTGAAAGATCGACGGAAAACCAGGCTGCACGATTCCTTGCCTTCAGCTTAAATTCAGGCTGTCTTTCAGCTTACTCCAGTTTCTATTTTTGCACAAGGAAAAAAGAATGATTCGTAACCAGTGAAATATGCACATATGGTTAATTTTCCTTGGTTGGAGTGTGCTGCTCGCCAAGGATACTGGCATCTATGGGGAAAAAAGGTACCCCTGGTGTCACTGCCGATCTTTCTTTTTGCTCACCCGAACTCGATCATTCTTTTTTCTGTTTGGCGGCTGTATTTCACGGGTAAATTACCGTACATATCATGATTACATGGTACAGTATCCGGTATGCGTTGGCGGCGTGTTGACTAGGATGAAGCTTGTCGATAATCGCGATCTTTTCTCGAACCAGCACGTCTTACAGCGACACGGGAAGAAAACTATTGATGTATTGCCAACTAGGAAATACGGTCAGCCAAGGCAGTTATGGATCTCGAGTCTTTAATAGGAAGTTAAGTAGATGATCTTCATCGAGGGTTAGAGTGACTGGTCAGATGAAAAGTTGGTAATGTAGATATGGTATTCTAAAGACAATGCCATTGTTAAAGTCTACACTAACTGATCAACGTTTGTAAGTGCAAGTGATAGACATCAAAACCTGGATATCTAAATCCGTCTTGAACTATAACATCGTTCCCAAGTAATATCGACTGTAACCCTAAGAGTTACATCCACAACATCTTGACACTCCGAGGATAACCAAACTTGATGTCAAAGCCATCCCAACGGCCTGTCCGTCTTGTTCCCCTGGTCAACGTTGCCTAACCTCGTCTCGCCATACCCCGGGACCTGCAGTAGCCCAGCATCAGGAAAAGATCATAGTTAAGCATACGGGAAAGTTTAGTTTTTTTTCTTGTTTAAAAAAGATGTTTAGACACGTAAAATATGCAAGCCACACTTTTGGGCCTCCCCGTCTTGATTGCCCACCATTAGATCTACGCTACCCGATTTGCCCAGACTAGTCCCCCTGTACCTGATCTAACCCCTGTTTCTTAGTCTCTTGATCCCTGTCTCTAGTAGTGTCTGACGAATATAACTTGCTTATGTTTGAATTTCGTCCCGAGATGCTGTGTAACCCCCTCAAAGTCGTAGCCGTCGCCGTAAATACCAGCCCGCAGCTTCATCTGTGAACCTGTAAAGCTGCCCCCGCCGCTGTCGGACTCTACAATGGTTGGTTGGCCGGTTATATTTTTGGGAGCCGATGCATTGCAGTACAGTACATGTGCATTTGGGTGGTGAGAGTGAAACAATAGTTACGCTATATCTCAGAGTCATGACGCGTTTTTCCTGCAGGAATACGACTTCTTTTTTCCTTTTCCTTCTCTAACTCTCTCACTTGGAAAAGTCAGTGTAAGCAAGTTTACTGCTGATTTAGTCTAGCTTCAGGAACTTTTCTATTTTTTGAGTCATCTTAGTTTTTATGCATGTTTTTTGTGCTTACCGCCGTGCCACGTATGTTTTGGATCGAGATATTAGATCAGATCATGAATGTCGATCGAAGGTTGGTTCAGAAGCAAATAAAGTTAAGAATTCTTAAAGTCATGGTGATCAATCGAGATTAAACGAATCAATCTCAAACAGACACTTGCGGGTAAATTGACGGACAATATAATATGTATTAACTTTTATTATATAAAAAGAAAGCAAACAAACCATCAGCCTATAATACGCGTCCACAGAGTGACTCATTAATCCTTTTGACAAGGATAAGAAAGTAAATACTAATATCCCCAAACAGCGTTTCCGTCGTATTACCCAAACCTCCCGCAAGCCTCTCCCGTCCCAGTCACACCGGGATGGATCCCGTCCCTCAATATCACACTATTGACGGGTAGACTAACATGTTCCTCAAGTGCATGTACCAAAGCCACTTTGACATCCGGTTCCACAGTGAGTTGCGCTATTACCACTATAGTAAAGTCAGTAAGATTTCATCTTACGATATCAGCAGTCGCTTCGTTTCCTTACCAGTAACCGTACTGAGAACAGCACGTTTTGGATCCATAGTTTCTGCACGACGCATTGACTTCGGAGCCACAGACGCCGTTTGTAGTGTCGTGGATGCCACCACCTGAAGGAGGGGCACATGTTCCAAAGTCAGCGTCGCAGCCTGTTCCGCAGTAGCTCGCACTTGAACCGCTAAGAATAACGTTAGCAAGGATGATGCTGTAACAAGTCATATACGGGGAGGCAAAAAAGTAAAAGAAAACAAGCTTACCAATAACCATAGAAGGAACAGCAGCTACCAAATGCAGACCCCTGGCAAGTGTAGCCAGTGTCACCTCCGCATCTTTGGTCGGGGGAAATGACAAGTCCACCTGTAGCCGTAGCCTTGGTGGTAGAAGTCACAGTGGTGGGTGGTACTGTCTGAGTAGCAGCCGCAGTAGACGTGCTGGTGACATCTCGATCTCGTGAGGCAGCTCGGTACCAATTCGCCCGAGGGTCACCAAGACATTCTCCAACAGTGACAAGCCTGTATCCACGACTGCGGGCTGTATCAATCATGTACGAGGTCAAGTTGTGCACGGTCTGTTCGTGAACATCATGGGCCAACACAATGTACTGGTTGTTGGCTGAGTTGGTAGAGATGCCCGCAGAGTACCTGTCCTTTGATGTCTGGATCAGCTGAGGACTGTCATTCTCGTAGTCCTTTGTGTCGACGTTTTGATCCACGACATGGTATCCGAGTCTGGACATCTCAGCCAGGCAACCCGATCCAGCGTTGCACTCGAGGTACGGGGCACGCATGTAAGTCGGGATCCAGCCAAACAAATTCCGAAAGGCCATCTCATTGTAGATCATCTCAGATGTTCGGATGGTGCTGTTGACCTCGTTGAGGTTTCGATGCGTCCAGGTGTGGCTGGCGATGTGATGGCCTGCAGAGTACATGCGCCTCATCACAGCAGGCCATGGGTTGGATGAGTCGTCAATGTGGCCCTTGGCCCTGTTGTTACCAGCAACAAAAAACGTGGCCTGGACATCTTTCGAGTCGAGGAGATCCAAAATATCATTGGTGTATGTGAGCGGACCATCATCGAACGTAAGAGCAACCACGCCAGGGGTCGTGCAAGTCTTGATGATGCTTCCTACAGAGATTCTGTAAGCATCGCGATGGTGCAATCAGGCATCGCAAACCTACCATACGGAACACTGCCAAGTTTGGGTCGAGCTATACTCTCCGTGCTGCTTCCACTCGGTCCGAAACTGGTCCAACGTCAGCTTTTCATGCTCTGCAGAGCTCGGACTTTGCAAGTTCCCATTGCCGATTCCAATATTGAGGCGAAATAGACTTACAAAGTATCACAAGAATCACTGTAGTCGAGCTGGCAAGCCGAGCCACCGCAAAAGTCTCCCGTTGTTCCGCAGAAGCCACTCTCCGAACAACAGGATCCAGCATTGCACGAGCCAATCCCAGGACCACACTCAGCACGCTTTCTCAGCTTCGAATGTCGCGGCGACAGAATGTCGTCGACTGCAAAGACAGGTCCTGCGAGGACAGCCCCTGCATGCAACAGTAGCAGGGAGGCAAGGGTGATGGAACAGCTGTTCTTCATTATGAGATGCAGTAAAGAGCAAAAAGATTGATGCAAAATGATGATGATGCAAAAGTGATTGCAAAGCACGGAAGGGAGATGCGAGCGGCCGAACTGTAATTGTAATTAAGCCCGTCGAGCGGAAACAGAGTTTTATTTACATGGGGTTGACATAGACAGGCCGGCCGGGCATGACTGCAGCTTCCTTGAGCCAAACAATAACTAATTTCGAAATATCAGACGTATCGAACGCCAAATGTCTTTGCATAGCTTGAACACGAGAAGGCTACAGTCAGCCAGGTTGTGTTGTATGTACTAGCCCGATATCCTGGACCTCCCCCAGACCATGCCCACCATGCCATGGACAGACATTAAAGATCCACGTCAAAGCAGCATCGATAATCGGCTAGCCAGCCAGTATCAGATGAGGCCTGTCTCTGATTTATTATTTTTCTTTCCTTTCAGGCGGGCCATGTGTCGAGCATGCTGATACGAGTGTGGAGAAATATTTCCATTGTGCAGGTAATAGACTGTTCATATTGCAGTCTGCTTCCAATAAATTCGTCACTGTGAATTCACTGGCTGAAAACACTGTCAGATCTCACCCTCGGGCCTTGTCGCTGTCCGGTAAAAGGAAAGCTTCAAGTCTAAAGAGTGACCGAGTGAATGAGAAGCAATATGATTCCTGGGAAAACAAAGATGCAAGGCACATGCAGCCATCCATTCTTTTTTTACTCAAGCCTTCCAGTCGGATTACTCGAGTCGTCTTGGCAGACTCGTATTGATTGACCAGTTTCTATTTTTCTTTTCTGTGCGTCGTTGTACCACACCTTACGACAGGTTAAAAAATAAGCTGCTTATCCGAACTAGTCCAATCAATGAGTATCCCCGAGTTGTCATTGGACTAAATCGTATTGCTTGGGAACACTGCATGGAATCTTGAGTTTAATGTCTTCGGGAAGATAAATGATTGACGTGTTGTGCCAATGTGCTTTTTTCAGCTGAACTACAGCATTATTATATGGCCAGTCCCTGTAAAAACGAATGGCAGCCTTGCCAAGTTTGACGATCGTTCCCGTTTTCCGTTGTCGGGTTGATATTGCAACATGTCCCCTGCGCGCCACATTTTATGCACCTGGCAGATCTGCTCCTAGGTTGCTCTTCCGTCCTGACCGGTATCACAGTGGGTCGTCTTGCATAATAATCCATGGCTCTGATGTGCCAATCGTTCTCAGTCGGATTTAAAAATGGATTTTGCGGGTGGATTGGTCATCATGGACATCTGCAGGACGGTCTTGGCATCGGAAAGTCATACTCTTCAGCCCGCAACATCGAGCTGTGTCTCATCGAGAACCAGCAAGTCTCAGATGAAAGTCTCTAAATGAGCTGTGTCAGTTCAAGACAGTCTGAAATTGCTTCTTATGTGAGCTTCCGCGCGGCTGGGCATATCCTCACACGCTAATCCATCGGGAATGGGAACTTGCTTCGTTGCAACTTTAGATATGCATCTTCATGTGAAGCGATCCAAACTCATCATCCTTGGACCTGGAATAAGCCGTCGTCACTCTGTGCAACATCTGAGCTGAGATGGAAAAGAAATGACAGTTCAGACACGTTAGCTGAAAGAAATGCAGTGTTTCCAGCCTAGTCGAGTCCTTGCATGGCATACAGGGGACTGACCAAGGCATTGGTGAGGCTTTCATGGTTCTTTGGCAAGGTTTCTTTCTTTTCTAGGCAGAGTTGCGAGGTGGCGGTTACTAGTTTCGAGTTTCGTTGTGATTTCGAAATCGTAGATGGGATGTTGCTTGGGGTGATGTAAAGATCCTGCGTGGTTGGATGCATTTCGTAAGATGGAACTGATCAGGGGCAGCAAGTACTCCAGTGGTTGGGGCAAAGCTCCCACTCTGGGGGTATCAAGGTAGCCAGAGAAAAAAGTCCCCTCGACTTGAGGCCTGACGCAGCTCGGTACAGACACTGAGCTGACGTGGGGAGAGAGGACGGCACAGTTCTGGATTAACCGGCCGTGTGTCTATATGTGTTATGATGTTTGGACGAGTCGATCGATATCCTTGATACGAGCCTGGAGTTGCCGGAATGGATACATATGCTCCTGTTGAGCCCCAATGGTTTTTCCGGACCTCTCTTCACTCCACTCCATTCACTCGCTACCTTGTCGATCGTTACCATCATGACCCAGGTTCTTTCAAAAAGTCTCCTTGTCCAGGGACTGCCCTTTGTTAGCCGCCAGTCAGACACAAAGTCATGGAACTTCTCCAGTAGAGAATACTACGACATCACACCTCCCAGTGAGATCTCTGAGACTGAAGATGCGTTCCAAGACGTCGTGACCAACTGTATCGACACAACTGCTGAACCACTTGTGGCTGTCATCGGTGTTGGTTATGTCGGTGAGCATCTTGTCGATGTCTTCTCGAGAAATCATGATGTCCTTGGATATGATGTATCAGAAGCCAGGACACTGCAGTTGACTCAGAAGCAACGCGTTAGCAGTCGAGCAAGGTTCACAAGCAAACCTTCAGACCTTGCCGAAGCCACTCACTTTCTGATCTCGGTGCCGACTCTTCTTCTTGAAAACAAAACTATCGACTCATCTTTCCTCCAAAGCGCCATCAATGTCGTCAAGCTTTATGGACGTCAGGGTGCAGTCGTGGTGGTGGAGAGTTCAGTCGCCGTTGGAATGACACGGGCTCTTCTTGGTACTCTGGCCAAGGAACGCGGTTTTTACGCTGGCATGTCTCCTGAACGCGTTGATCCTGGCCGGGTTGAACCACCAGCGCATTCTATCCCCAAAATCGTCTCTGGACTTGACGATATTGTGCCTGGGTCGCTGGATGCCATCATTCGACTCTACTCTAAGAGTTTTGACAATGTCGTTCCTGTATCGAAGCCAGAAGTCGCCGAGATGATGAAGCTGTACGAAAACTGTCAACGTATGGTTTGCATTGCCTATGCCAACGAGATGGCCGATGCTTGCGGTGCACATGACATTGACCCGTATGAGGTCTGTCGTGCAGCTTCCACCAAGCCCTTTGGCTATCTGCCCTTTTCGCCAGGTCTAGGAGTTGGTGGACACTGCATCCCCGTCAATCCATGGTATCTCCTCTCCAACAGCGAATTTCCCTTTCTGCGGGCTGCTGCTGAAAAGATGCACGCCCGACCAGCCGAGATTGCGCAGCGCGCTGTCACGCGTCTCTGCAGCGGCGACAGAAGTGGGTTGAAGCCCCGCGTTCTTGTTGTCGGGATTGGATTCAAGCGTGGACAGTCTCATCTTGCAAATTCGCCTGGTCTTGAGCTGGCCAGGAGTTTGGTAAAGACGGACAAGGTCGATGTCGCTTGGGCTGACCCTTTGGTGGCGCAGGAGGCTGTGCCTCAAATCGAGCGCCTGCCCGAATCGAGCTGGACGGTTGAAGCACTGGAACGTGACTTTGACATGATCATTGTCGCATTCCGTCAAGATGGTCTTGATTTTAATGTTCTGGATGAAGTTCGAGGCGTCTTGGTGGAGCGTTGGTGCATTTGATGTGGGAAGGCAGGAGGAAGGTTATGGTGGGGTAAAGGTGAAAAGGAATGGGCAATAAAACACGACGAACCCAATTGTTTGCTCTTTCTCAATTAGAACTTTTTGTTAATTCTTTCTTTATTTCTTTGTTACTGTCTGAGGCACTAAAATAATTAAAACGAGTTTATGTAAATCCCAAATATCTCACCGTCTATGATGCCGGATGACTCACAACGTCCTTTGTATCTGTCTCATTTCCCCTGCAAGTACATCCTTCAACTCGTATTATTTGATACGTTACATGCCTCTATTCACACATCAGCTTGCGGCGTAGTCACTTCAGGCCCGCGCAGTCACTTAACCCAGAATATGTATATATAGATAGATAACTGTACATAATGCCTTACGATTCCCTCATTAATGATTGACATTACAACTAACAATTCTATATCCAAAATGGCCCATCAGGCAGAAAGACTACCTTGGCAAGTTTTGGCCTCTGTCTTCGACTTGAAGCCTACCAACCCCTGTCAACATGATGCTCCCAACCTTCATCCACGAGATGAACCAGAAACAGGACAAAAGCTATCCCAATTTCTCGACGCATTCATCAACGCCGCGACTTTGGACGCTCAACGAGAGCGACAGAAATACCCTGAAAAGCACGACCCTGTCGACGTTGGCGCCTTCTTAAGGAGCATCAATGGTGAAGAACAAGAGGATGAAGATACAGGAACACAGTATGGCAGGCCCCCAAAGGACCAAGTTATTTTGATGGACGAATTGGTCGAAAAGATCATGCCGACAGTTCGACGATGGTATCCCGAAGACCGAGATGGGACCGTATCGGCCAAATTTAAGCAAGGGCCACAATGTCCACATGTCAATGATTCCGATAAATGCGAGTGCGTGCTGCCATTCAGAGAGCGTCAACTCGCAGCTTTCCAACGAGAATACCGTCCCAGTGGTTGTTATCAGTTCTATGATTACAACGGCGAGGTATATCGCAATCTGGAATTCGTCAAGACATTGATACTCCTCGGAGAAATGGATCCGGTACTCCAGGTCTGCTCATCTGATGAGTGCCATTTGGCTAGATGGTGGGAAGCCGGTGAATGCATGTGTACGGGTATGAATATTGGATGGAATATGATATGCGACTATGCTATCAAGATGTACCTGACTCTCAATATCCTCTGCTGTTTTCCGGAAACGTGGCAGACCAACGACGGTTCACCTATTGACGACTATCGCAACCTCGCATCGTATCAAATGGCTATCCGGCTTTGTACGCTATGGGGTGGGTGCGAAATCGCGACATATCCTCACAGAGATCTCTTTGGAATTCAAGAAAGGCACTTCGATGGCATCCGGCCAATGCCCTTTGACATGTCTCGCTGGAAGGATTTTACACGGGTAGACGAAAGCTTTGTATCCTGGGCGCGTGAAATGGATCCCGAATGGGACGGCGGTTTCAAGGACTACGAGCTGAAATTCTACCCATACGGACTCTTGACATACGATGAGTTTCTCAACTTTGAGAAGCCATTCTCTTACCAACATCACTCAAACGACGTCTCTGATGTCAGATGGATGCTTGGCCAAAAGGGTCTGCCAGCAGAGTTAGCCGACAGTATCCTCTTAATGGCCGACTATGTCCCTGGGCGAATTCTCCCTGTCGACGGGAAGCCATTTCATCCTGGAAACAAGGTCGAGCTAGATCGTTATCTCGAGGAATGTTGGCAGCTCATTGTTCGGTGTCTTATGCTCGGTCACGAACTAGAGGATAAGCATGTGGATTTTGAGAAACGTATACGACGCCTGTTCAAGTACTGCATTGAGGAGATCTTCAGGTGTGATTGTGAGGGAAATGTTCAGCTGTTTTATAATTTTGACGGCCCCATTTATGATTGAGCAAGCTTTATTTGAGAGTTCATGCAACTATGTACTGCCTAATATTTACCTAATTTATCACAAGAAATAGAAACACAGCATCTTAATGTATGCAATCCAAAGAACATTTTCAAATAATAAAACTTTTCGAAGAGACACTGGTACTCTTCTTTATTATATTTGGAGCAATTACAAAGCTGGTAGCAAGAGATGGTACCCATAGACCCGTAGCCTATTTATTTATATTTATCCACCCAAGTATATCCTCCAATCTACCTGGCTAGCAGCATCAAGCAAACACCCATGCTAGAGGCATCAAGATTAAGACTCAAACTGACCTGCCTTGGCTTGACTTCATTCACCAGTAGGTGGTACAAGAAAATATGTGGGGCTCATAGGCATCTACCTTTCTTTATTATGACTGCCAGCTCCAACTTCCTTCATTCTCTCTTCGTACTCTCATCTCGTCTGCCTTTCGTCTCGTCCGCCTTTCATCTACTCTACTCTACCTCGTCAGGATGTACGTCAGCGACGAAATATGGCTACACATATTTTCCTATTTCGAGTTCTCCATGCTGCCTATGCTGCGAAGGAATTGGCACAGGAATTGGGGAAAGGACTATGAACAGGACAAAGACGGGTGGAAGGCACCTGGCCGACCTACACTACTTGCACTTTGTCTCGTCAACCATCAATTTCGACGTATCGCGCAACAACTACTATACCGGTCTTTGTCAGTCGGCTCTCCTTTTGAATCGAAGAATTGGAATGACCTCAGTCAGAATGAACTCCTCTATGTTCGACTCCTTCGGACCCTCACCAAAAATCCCACTCTCGCAGGCATGATCCGCGCCATCCATTTGCCAAGAGCCGGCGACGATTATGACGTTTCCGAATATGACGCTTCCGAACATGTTGGTCCAGTGGTGGCGTGCTGGGAACAGGACCTCCAAGGTGCTCTGGGGGGCCGGCCGAGGGGATGTCCCATTCATTTCTGGTATCCTTTTGTTCTCCTGGCTCACACACCTAATGTCGAGCTCATCACCTGTACTATTGGCGACCCTATGTCTCCTATGCCCTGGATGTTGAGCCGCATCATGATTCCGCAACGCATCATCGACTCCGGATACCGCAGCACTGAAGACCGCTTCATGTCTCTTCTTGGTCTCGCGCGAAATTTGTTGCAATTTGAACAAAGAAAAGAAGACGGCCAGCAAGCACTTATAGATGGTATAAGGATCTTATCGGAAAAATATAAGCCGCTTCCCAATTTAAAAGAAGTACGAATCATGGCCGAACATGTGATGGATGTATGCCTACCAGCTTGGACGATCGAACCAATCCTTCTGAACCCAAATATCAAGACATTACATGTACTTGGCATCGACTGGTATATGGAGGAGAAGGACATGTTTAATTGGCCAACCCATCAGAGCAACCTGGAATGCCTTGACCTCAAGGAGACGGTAGCAGATGCCGATGCTCTCAAAACCATCATGACACTCTGTCCAAAGCTGAAAAGCCTGTCTGTTGACTTAGCAGACTTATGGCGATTGGGTGGTGATAATGATCCACTTTACGACTATACTTTTGATTTGGCCGGATTTGGAGCGGCTCTTCGAGAGCACGGGGGCAATCTCGAACAGCTTTCCTTCACGACTTGGCACTACGAGCAAGACGATGTCAGCGAGGTCGTTGGCGGTTTTGAATCACTCCGCGAGCTTAAAAACCTACGACATCTCACAACTGAGTACGATAATCTCCTAAGCGAATTTGAGGGTAATTATTATATCGAGCGCTTGAGCGATGTTCTACCAGCGTCTATCGAAACGCTTCATCTGTGCAACGGCAGACGAACCCCTATCACCTCCTGCGGATCCGAGGTTCCAAACGCGAGTAATTTTGTCAAGGATTTCCTTGCTGAAGCTGAGATCTGTGCGCCTAATCTTCGAAAGGTAGTGGTGGAGTGGTGGAAGAGTGAAACTTCGGAGGGGTATTGCGACAGAGCTTGGTCTCGAGAGACGATAGATGATGGGTGGGATGTCGAGTTTGTGAAGGGGAGTTTTGGGCATGAGCTTTTCGTTGAAGGTTATGACATGGCTCTTGTCACATTGACCAAGAAGGAAAAGGGTCGCAATTAGAGAGGACCATGGCAGGCGCATCGCACAGAAGCCGGTACTGATTTAGTATATGATGGAAATGTTAGATTAGCCTTAGTAGGTATATAGGCACAGAGTGTGCTAATATTTTCGTCTGGTCTGTATCAAGTGCCTATTTCTTTACGACCCGCCTGCATGGGTAACTCGGTATAGATTCGTGTCAGTATGGGCAATTCGGCAGCAACCACTATCCACAGCGATTAGACGTTTTTGACCATGTAGGTGAGATCTTGTCATATTAGCTTATCACAAATTACGACTCATCAGTCTCGCTTATCTTGAGAGTCAGCCTACTAGTTGTCAATGCTTTGGTGATAATGCCTGCCGCAGATATAGTCATCAACAGACGACACTGCCCGCAAACACCATTTGCGAACCGCCAAGTAGCAACAAAATCAAGAAATACAGGACAAAAACAACGCAAAAAAGGCAAACTCGACGCAGTCATCTTTGTTAGCTTTGGTAGCCTGGCTCAGCCTGCATCACCACACCCCCTCTTGAACAGCCTTCAGTTGTTATTGGTCAATATGGAACAACTGACCATTCAACGCATACTGATACAGTTACATCGAGTGTTTCTTTCTCTACCAACTTGGTTAGTCATCTCATACAGCGTCTTGGAATTTCCAGTTCGGGCTGCAGATAACTTTGAGGGACCTCTTAAATGGCTGGATATGACGGGTGAAACCAAGCATCAGCAGACAATATGTCTTGCGGAATGGTTGCCTGCTGTGTGAGACAGTACAGTACTTGAGGCTTGAAACTTTTGTCTGTCTCTAAATAAGGCTTTACGGCCCCCGAACTTTTCTTTTTCTTCTTTTTTTGCACTTTTATGTGAATACTTTTACTTCGCTTTTTGTCTCACTATGGTCGTTCCCCACGTGGTTATCCGCCAAGAGGCCCAAGTCATAACTCAGACAGTTGAGCTTCCATCCACGACTTACACTACGCATGTCACACTAGGCGTGGCAACGGCTGCAGCCACGGACCGTCCCGTCGTTGTCACCTCGCAGCACAGTGGCGATGGTCTCAGCGGCACTGAAATCGGGGCCATTGTCGGAGCTGTTGTTGGCTTTTTCATCCTCTCTTTTGTCGTGGTATGCTGTTGCTGTCGTCGACCGAAAAAGCAAGTCAAGAGACGCAGGAGTTACCGCAGCTACTCTGGTTCTGAGGATGACTGGTCGGTTGTAATGCCACATGAGAACTGGACGAGACCGGTACCTGTTCCTGTCGGTCGACCGACCCCGGTGCAGTATCCGCCTCCGGCTGCACACAGAGAGCAAGTTCCCGGGGGACCAAAGTTTCCTACTTACAGAGCGATTCCTATCCCCAATCCTAGGAGATCGGAGAATCCTCCACGGACTTATCGGTGATGAAATGAGTTGTGGGGTGGGCTTTGAGATACAAATGAGTTCTGACGAGTAACAAACATAATATCATGGCAGAAGGAGGATGGATCTTGAAATGAGTTTTATGGCCGATGGTGTTAATGATGACATGAGCGAGCGAGCGTTTCCCTTACGAGTTACGAATTATTGCAAAAACAACATCTGCTAATAATGAAATAATACTCAAACATGTAAATATACTATATACACGAATAATCATGATCTTCTCATCTCATCTCATCGTCGTCTCATCTCATCGTTGTCAAATCTCCTTTCATCACTAGAAGTCATCGCTCACCACTTCTCCAATTCAATACATACATATTTAAACAACCTCCTTAGTCTTGTGGTTACACTTGTGCGAGTTGCTAGCAAGCGTCTTCTTCTTTTGCCACTGTTCAAAGCGCGCAGCAATAGCCCTCTTGTTCTTGGGGTTAGGAGTAGTCTTGTCACGCGCAGGAACACCCTCAAGGCTGAGCGCAAATTGAGCAGCAGCACGTCCAGCTGTCTTGGTGTTGAGGGTGAGAGCGTCCCAGTGGATGTTATCGATGGTGTCGCAAGCCAAGTGGTAGCATGGGTCAGTCTCTTCGTCGGCACCGGTGAAGATACCGGATGAGGGGATACCGAGGGCGATAAAGGCGGCGTAGTCGGAAGATTCACCAAACTCCCTGTTTATGATGTAAGTATTGTGACTGATTCGGGTTAAGTGAGTGTTGGTACTTACTCCCATTCAACCGTCTTGCCCTTCTTCCGAAGCCAAGCAGCGAGGATATCTCCACCTACTCTGTCGGCAGGCTTGCTGGCTTGCACCCAGTACTTGGGCTTGGGAGAACCGATCATATCGTAGTTGAAATAGAATCGGATGCTGTCAGCTTCCTCTTCAGTCAACTGCTCTCCATAGAAGTAGGAGCCAGCGAGACCGCTCCTATGTGTTGTGTTAGTCAATAGCAAATAGGCGACTGACTGGTTTACTTACTCTTCGGCACCCCACCAAGCGAAACGGACTTTGTTCTTGTAACCAGTGTACTTGGTGAAAGACTTGGCAATCTCAAGGATACCAGCTGTTCCACTACCATCGTCATTAATACCGGGACCTTCCTGAACACTGTCAAGATGAGCACCCATCATGACAACATTCTTAGGGTCACCCTGCTTAGTCTCAGCGATGATGTTCCAGGTCTCCCTGGTCTCATAGAACGAGTCCACCAGCAAAGTGACCTCGAGCGACTCGCCAGCTTCGATACGGGTCCTCCAAGCTGTTCCAACCTCGAGAGGAATGACACCAACAGGGACAATGAGCTCGAGGTTCTCGGCGCTGAGAGTAGCGCTGGTGATGCCCTCACCAGGAGCGTTGTGAACGAGAAGGACTCCACGAGCACCGGCCTTCTTTGCGAGCTTGAGCTTGTCTGAAATGGCACAAGAACCACGCTTCACTAGAACGAGCTTGTCCTTGGCATCAACACCCTCCCACTGGTCGGCGAAGCATCCTGATCCGCGTTCGTCGTCAACTGGTACAAGGACCAGAGGAGCCGTCACACCACCGGCAGGCGTGCCGATGTTGTAGATAAGAGTGATGACATAGACATCCTCACCATCAGGTCCTCGCACCTGAATATCCCTTGTCTGTTCAAAGGTGTAGTTGAAGGGTTGGGTGTGAATGTCGAGGTACTTGTTGTACTTCTTGAGCTCCTTGGAGATGTAGTCGACCGAAGCTTTGTAGCCGGGGAGACCAAAGGCTCGGTTTCCGCCATGTTTCTTGCCGATTTTGTCGAGGTCTACAAGAGTCTTTCGGAGTCTGTAGTTGTTAGGCCTAATTGAAGACTAAATTCTAGGTATGTTACTTACTTGGACTTTTTGATGTCGCCCTCAACTTGGCTGGCTGTCAACTTCTTGGTAGCTGACACCTCTGAAAAGAGGAGAGCTCCGTAGAGCAAGGCGTTAAAGAACTTCATGATCAATCACTCAATTGAGTCGGGATGACTTTAATCACAAACAATGCGACAGACGCTCCATTATATAGGTAAAACAAGATGTACACAAGGCATGACAAGCTGAAATAGACCAATTACAATGATCAATCACTCATCATCTTTACTCCAAGAGGCAACACCAGCTTCTTGTCTAGCTTGGACTTAGCCTATCGGCAGAGGATGCAAAATTGGCAGGTCGTAGTACTTAAAAGTCTTGGCATCGACTGGTGCTCACGACCCATGTTGAAAGACAGCTTGACAAGATAAGATCTACAAGGGAGCAACAGCGAATGCGGGGGTGAAGCCAGGACCAGGGCGATGGTGATAGGTTCCAGCAGAAGTGGCGGGAGGAACTATTGTAAAGTGGACAAGGACTTTTGAAATGCTGTGAAAGGATGGAGATGGATACAATATGCTTACTAGAGCCAAGTGGACTAGGATGAAAAGATAAAGAGTAGAGGCCGGAGAATGTTGATGAGTGGCCGAGTCTCATCATGAACCAGGGATTCGGATCACAACTTTCACAATCTTACCATGAGAGTGCTCTACAATAGGACACAATGACGTGATTTAGTCAGATATAATGTAGTGCGATTATCAAAAGCTGATTGGATTACCAGACAAAAGATGCTGCTTCTATTATTAACCATCTAATTAAGCCTCGTCACTTAGATATCCAAAAGTACCACAGACTTGATGCCATTAAGCTTAACTTTTGGCGACAAGCTACCGGGTAACGTTAACGGCTTTTCTTCCCTTCCTACTGCTACTCACCGCCTACCAAATCAGCTCTTTTTCTAGTCCCGTTCTAGAACGGTTTCTACAGGATAATCTCGGCATTGGCGGGGCAAAAAGTTGAGTTTCTGTCTGTCATACCGCTACGGCCCCGCCACAGCAAACAGTCGTTTCGTCTCGTGGCGTGCTTTTTTCTTTTAATTAATAAAGTGGCCTTATTCTTCTTTTTTCTTGTCATTCTCTCTTTCTATACCAAACTACAGAAATCAGCAAATATGGCGTCCCAGGTTCCTCACGTCTTGCCTCGCGCTGCCACAGTCCATTCTGCGACTGAACTCATCGGCAACACCCCTCTTGTCCGACTCAACAAGATCCCCCAGTCGCTGGGTATCGAGTGCGATGTCTACGTCAAGCCTGAGCTCTTCAGCGCTGGCGGTAGCGTCAAGGATAGAATCGCTCTGCGCATGATTGAGGAGGCCGAGAAGAGCGGCAGAATTAAGCCTGGCGACACTCTGATCGAGCCTACCAGTGGAAACACGTAAGATAAACTGTTAACCATCAAGGAAAAGACTTTTGCTGACTCTGGTGCAAAATAGTGGTATCGGTTTGGCTCTCGTCGGTGCCATCAAGGGTTACAAGACCATCATCACCCTCCCCGAAAAGATGTCGGCCGAAAAGGTTTCCGTCCTCCGTGCCCTTGGCGCTACCATCATCCGTACTCCTACACAGGCTGCTTGGGACGCCCCCGAGTCTCACATCGGTGTCGCTCGACGTCTCGAAAAGGAGCTTCCCAACGCCCACATTCTCGACCAGTACAGCAACAAAGACAACCCCAACGCCCACGAGTTCGGCACCGCCCAGGAGATTTGGGAGCAGACTGGTGGTCAAATCACTGCTCTCGTCGCTGGTGCTGGCACTGGTGGTACCATCACTGGTATTGCCCGTGGTCTCAAGAAGCACAACAAGGACATCAAGGTCATCGCTGCCGATCCCCACGGAAGTATCCTTGCTCTGCCTGAGATCCTTAACCAGGACCACATCAACGAAGGTTACAAGGTGGAAGGTATCGGATACGACTTTATCCCTGATGTTCTCGACCAGCACATCGTCGACAAGTGGTACAAGACTGATGACCGAGAGTCTTTCCACCTTGCTCGCCGACTCATCTCCGAGGAGGGTCTTCTTGTCGGTGGTAGCTCCGGTTCTGCCATGGCCGCCATGCTCCTCGCCGTCAAGGAGTACGGTTTCAAGAAGGGTGATGTCGTCGTTGTTGTCCTGCCTGACAGCATCCGAAGCTACCTCTCCAAGTTCGCCGACGACGACTGGCTCGCTGCCAACAACCTTCTCCCCGTCAACGGAGTCGAGTCCACCGTCAACGGTAACGGTGACAAGAAGAACTCTGACCCCTACGAGGGCGCCACCATCGCTGCTCTGCGCCTGAAGCCCGTCACATCCGTCGGTGCCACCTCCACCTGCTCCGAGGCCATCGAGACCATGCGCGACAAGGGTTTCGACCAGCTCCCCGTCCTCTCCGCCAGCGGAACCAAGCTCGTCGGTCTCGTCACCCTGGGTAACCTCCTGAGCTACATTTCCAGCGGTCGCGCCACAGCCCAGAGCTCCGTGTCCGACGTCATGTTCGATTTCGCCCGTCTCGACGAGATCGTCACTGACCCTCGCGAGTTCGCATCTCCCATCAACCCCGGCAAGCGCAGGCAGTTTGTCGAGATCACCAAGGACACACCCCTCACCACCCTCAGCAAGTTCTTTGAGTGGAACAGTGCTGCTGTTGTGACTGAAAAGTCGGGCGACTCCAAGTCTCTGTCCAAGCCCATTGCTGTCGTCACAAAGGTTGACCTCCTTACATGGATGATCAACAAGAAATTGTAGAGAAAGAGAGAAAAAACCTCGCGAGAGGACAGGAACGAGTACTCATGTTTTCAACGACATTCACGTCTGGCGTTCCAGGATACCTTTTAGAAAAAGAGATGGATTATTTGGGTGGATAAGTTTGTTTGATAGACTGCATTTTTGGGCGGTAGACTCAACATCTACATGGCATTTGCGACGGGAATCATCTACGTAAATTAAAAAATGTCATTAATATAATTGTGTCATCCAATTGAACCCCCTTGCTCGTGAATGTTCCATCTCTTACTATATACGCTGAGCAATCCACCACCACCACTTGTCTGCACCAGGACCGTCACCAGTGACGTTTCCGGGGAGAACATCGACGTCGATGTCGAATTCTTGGAGCTGGTTGAATGTGAACTTGGAAGAACCATACTCGCCCAGCCAAGAATCCTGCTCCTCTGAACCGATGTCGTCAGATCCAACACCGGAATCCAAAAGTCCCTTGCTTCGCGAAGCACGAATTCTCGTCAGCTCAGCCTCCAGGTTGGTCTTGACGAGGGTCGATGGCAGAGCAGTAAAAAGGTCCATCTTGTTGGCGGCGATAAGAATTGGGATCGAAGTCTTGGTCTTTGTGTTGGTGGCGCGCTTCTGTAGGAACAGCAAGACATCGTAGAGGTACGCAGCGGTAGGGGCAAGAACCTCGGGCTCTCCAATAGCAGCAGCATCCACGACGAAAACAACAGCCTTGAGCTTCTCGGTACGGTTCAGCTTGCCCTCAGCCACGTTTCGCAGCTTGCCATGTCCGGGGGTGTCGATGAGCAGAAACTTGGTGTAGGTGCCATCGTGGACATCGTGGTTGCGGTACGAGTGCTTGTGCTCAGAATCGGTGGAAGCGTTGAGCTCGACGTCGTGCGACACCTGGGAAGTATGCGTCTCGGTACCAGTGGCGCCACGCTCAAAGAGCGTAAGGAGTGAGGTTTTGCCAGCGTTAGCGGGACCGACGAGGAGAACGCTTGGAGGGACGGTATATGTCTTTGAAGAGGCCAGGAGAAGGTGAAGAATGACAGGAGCACCGATGATGATGAGAGCGCCAATGAGGATGGTGGTGAGCGAGGGAGTCATGATGGCCTCGACGACCTCAATAAAGTTGGTCATGGTGAACGGAAGTGCGGCACCGATTGGCGCCTGTAGTTGTCGCGACGAGGTATCAAAGCCGGAAAAGCCGATGCAAGGGACAAGAGAATCCTGGGAAGGCTTAATTGTGTCCTCGACGTCGTCGTTAGTTGCAATCGCTGGGATGAAGTTGCCAGCTTCCAAGCAAAAACGTTTGCTGTCAAATTGGTAGAAGCTGTGGGATAAGAATATCATATCTGGCCAGCCCACCGAAGAGCTCCTAGACCGGCATCCCCACTCCCATGCCCATGGACGCCGCTCAGCCTCAGCCACAGAAGATCAAATACGTTGTAGCCAATAAGTAAAATGCCACTATATCAGAAATAGGATTAAGGGGAGATGGGGGACGTAATCAGCCACAAAAGACCCTGGCTTGCAATTAATTAACTGCTAGAGGAGTCTAGCTTGCCCGGCAAGTTTGAGGCGGACGTGGACGGCTTTCTCCATCTTCATAGGGGGAGAAGGAAGAATAGGAGGGTCTAAGCTCAGCCGCGCTCGGCATCACGGCTTCCAGGTAATACGATACGTAGGCCTACTCCACGCGCTGTCTCCTTCAAAATTCAGCCAAGACTCAGCCAAGCCAGTTTATTCCGACCTCTACCTTTTTCCCTTGTCTTGTTCGCTATTTCTCTCTTTTTTCTTACGTCCAAGGGTCCCTCTGATTGATAATGTTTATCTTGTACGAATAAACCAAGTCGTCTTTTCAATCATATTTTTGTCTCCCTCATCGAGCTTGTCCTCCCCACGTGAAATAAGCTTAGTACCTATTACGACTACAAATCTACGTCGCACGAAAGCCCTAGCCCATGGGCACAATTGCTATGGCAAGCATAAACACGACCAGCACATCAGGCGGATCAGCCGCGCCAATTCAAATGTCCGGAAAAGCGAACGCTGCTACACCCAAGCTCAACAGCGAGGTCGAGATGGGTAGTCTGCCAGGAGATGCCCAGAACCAGGAGGATGATATTATGCAGGTGGCCCGGGTAGGAGACGTACCGGCTATGGAGAAGCTCTTTGAGTCGGGCGAGTACGATGCGACCTACCATGATGATGAGGGTATCACGCCCTTACATGTGAGTGCTGAGCAACGCGACGACGAGTTGCGGTAGACGAGGATTAGCTGACCGGTTTCTTCAGTGGGCTGCAATTAACAATCAATATGCGATGTGCAAATTCTTGATCGAACACGGCGCCGAAATCAACAGAAAAGGCGGCGAATCCATCGCAACTCCTCTCCAATGGGCAGCTCAGCGATGCCATTACTATACCGTCAATCTTCTCCTCCAGCATGGCGCCGACCCTCTCGTCACCGATGCTCAAGGCTACAACACCCTCCACATCTCGACTTTCAACGGCAACGTCCTCCTCCTCGTTCTGCTCCTACATCAGGGAATTCCCGTCGATGTTCCTGACACCTTTGGCCACACTGCGCTGATGTGGGCTGCTTACAAGGGCTTTCCCCAATGTGTCGATCTCTTCCTCCGTTGGGGCGCGAGCGTTCACGCGACCGACGAACAAGGCTTCACCGCGCTGCATTGGGCTCTGGTCAAAGGAAGTCCTGGATGTATCCTGAAACTTATTGAGTACGGTGCCGATCGATTTGCAAAGACACAGACAGGCAAGACTCCTAATGTGACGGCCAAGGAGCTCAACACGGAAGTCGCGTGGCACAGGGCTCTGCGGGAATGCGGTTTCGACGAGGACGGTCACCCTGCGGTGCCTCCTTGGCCTGGTGCTAGCTACTTCTTGAAGGACAAGAGGAGTTTTGTTACTAGGTTTTTGTTCATTTGGCCATTTGTTTTGGTATGGGTCATGCTCGTGGCTATGTCGAGTGCGCCCGTGTACATTGGTGTGCCAATTGGAATCGCCGCCGTTTATGCTATTCAGTGGGTTGCTCAGCAAGTTCTGGAGTATGCGCCTTCAGATATGCGACACTTCCACAAGACGGTAAGTAATGATGGATCGTTTCATTATGAACGACTGCTAACGTATTCTAGCCTTGGCTAACTGGCATCTTTGCCGCTACACTTTTCTGGACGGGCGTAAACTGGTTGACGACAGTCCTTTTTGCGACAACACTCGGCGCAAGCGAAGGCAAAGGTCATGGCCTACTTAACCTCCTTTTTGCTATCTTTTTTGGGTTTACAGTGTATTTCTACATCGCCAGCATGAGATACGACCCTGGTTTTGTCCCCAAGATGAATGGCATTGCTGAGCAAAAGGCTGTCATTGATGAGCTCCTCGCCCAGTGGAAATACGACGAGACCAACTTTTGTGTTACTTGCATGATTCAGACGCCTCTTCGAAGCAAGCACTGCCGTCGTTGCCAGCGATGCGTTGCCAAACATGACCAGTAAGTAGTTTTTCTTGGTTTGCTCCATGCATATACTAATTGGTTCAGTCACTGCCCGTGGGTTTATAACTGTGTTGGTATCAACAACCATCGACACTTTTTCTTTTACCTCATTTCACTCACTATGGGTATCGTCTCATACGACTGGTTATTATACTACTGTAAGTTGTTAAGTAAAGGTTCACGTTACATTGTGCTAATGGTTGATGCAGACTTTGACACTGTTAGCAAGAATGCTTCAGAAACTTGCAATGTTCTCAGCCCTACCCTCTGCAAGTACATCAATGCCGATTCATACACCTCGATCCTGGCTATCTGGATCACTCTGCAACTGCTCTGGGTTACCATGCTTTTGTTCACTCAATTCATTCAGGTCGCGCGGGCCATGACTACCTATGAGAACATGTTTGGTATTCGCGATGGTACCAACATCACTGCTCTTACATCTACTGGCGCGCCTCTTGATCCCAACCACCCGTCTCTATCTGCCAACGCACCCCCTGCTGCTCACTCTCACAAGCACAAGGGTGGTATGCTCAAGTCACTGAGTCGTACCCTTGGTGTCGATCCGTTCATCGAGACCATCACTGGACGCGGTGCTGTGTCGGGCAAGAACAAGCGCAAGAAGAAGAACCCCTACAGCAAGGGCTGTCTCACCAACTGCAAAGACTTTTGGTGTGATCCTGCCCCTATCTTTGGCCAGCGAGAGAACGGATCTGCAGTGCTTGGTGGCGAGAGAGTTGACTACACTGCTATGTACGAGAGTCCAAGCTTAATGACAATCACGGGTCGACGAGATCGCGGAGGTTACGAACAAGTAGGAACAGAAGACGTCTAGACCGGAGTAGACGGGACTATATTTCTTTTGGAAGCCAAGGGAGTAGCTTTGACTGGGCGGGTTACGTTATATGACCAACGACGATGACCTGTGCTGATCACGGGATAAGACAGGATGGTATAAACGACGGGGAAGCATGATGCATTACGAACTGATTATACTATATGTTGCGTGTTAAGATTTCAGAGTGAACTCAGGTAGACGAAACCCAATGAGGTAAATGATGAGAACTGTACATTAGCAGTGGGATGTAATATTAATACTCCAGAGGATAGCTTGTTACACCACGACACATGTTGGATACAGAAGCTCGAGTTTCAGAATGATTATGAGTTAACTTGTAGTAGACCCTGTAGCCGAGCGACCCACGGCTGTGTGAAGTCCAAGACAGGTTCAGATGCCGTGAGTCAAGTCGATCTAGTGGCGTTGACGACTTCTTGTAAGATACATACGTACGTACGTAGATCTCAACGGTTTTTCTTGTTCCTAAGGGGTCCATCACACTAGTTGGTTCGTAACGTATCCCGGCAATTCCTTCGTTTCGTCAAAGTGGTGCTGTCAAAGCGCGAACCACGTTCCGCGTCTAAGAGCCTAGAGCGAAAGCCGAATGAAACCCTCGCTACTCGTTGAAAGCTGAAACATGACATATCGATTGATCTTTTTTTTTCTCTTTTCTCCACCAGCAAACGAAAGTAGGTAAACCAAGAAAATTCTTCGAGGGCTAGACTTTTTCTTGACAGCAGATGAGTTGACTGAGAGTAGTGCAATTATTCAGTTTGTCAAGGGTTGTTAGACTATCAAAACTGCGTTGCCATGTCAAGTTGGCTGGAACTTGTGGTGGTAAATAAGCTGCATGGCCCTGGACTTTCTGATATATGAAATCTACTAGCTGGGGGTTAGTTAGCCATAATCTTGCCACCAATTGGACATACTCCAGACCACGTGCCAGTATATATATTTGTTCTTGTCGAGTCAAGCCTTATGCAACGGTTTCACTAACCAGATTCGATGTGGAATGAATACCGACGGTGTTGATATGTGACAAAATGGATACTATCCCATCTGAGTGGGTGCTTTTCGCACTTCACCAGACTCCGCGGCATTTACTGGCAGGGGTTTCCTTGTCAAGAAATAGTTGCGAGGAAAGTGGGTAGGGAATATGACTGGGCATATTTCCTCGACCTTGTTCTCATACACGTTAGGTTAATAAAGCAAGTTTGGCATAGAGGATATCATCAAGAAGTGACATGTCTCGAGTTAATGAGGTGAATGATGTCAGAAGAAACAAAGCAACAAGTGACATTATGGACACTGGGCCGAGTCATGGCCTGTCTAAACTTTTCTCACTCTTGACTCTCTCAAGGAATACCACAGTTAACAAAGCTAAACCATTCTCAGTCCTGTAACGTATTTCTGCAAGGGTTGTTGGACCGGGCCGTGACGGTTTGATCAACGGTTCTTCGTCCGCTCCACTCGTGCAAGATCTAGACACCAGAGCTGAGACGTTGATCTCCTCAGAGAGTAATCGAATGAAGCGTAGATTAAACGTTGTCAAAAAGATCGTCAGATAAGCAAGTATGGAGTGATGTGGTGTGTGGTGATATAAACCTCAATGCGCATAAAAGGAACTAAGCCATTGTCTGCGATTGTACCTGCATGCAACCATAGAGCAGTTTTGGTGGTGATACTGAGCTTGGCAATATGTGAAGTTCACTCGCCTATTTGCTTTTTGTTATTTCTACTGCCAAGTCTTCCAAGGCATGGCCCTGTATTGGTGGTCGGTAGAACTTTACCTCTTTTAGCTCTGCGGTCTTCTCAGAGAGACAATTACTCTCTGCACGGCACTTACGCATCGCGTACCCTGATGAATACCTATTCCTGTCTGGGGTCTGCAGAAGATCACAGTCCCTAGAAGCGATTGTGGATGCCAAACGATTGACCACCGGCAGGCATTGTATTATCCAGCAGTCGTGAAGTTTGATGGACTGCAAAGATGACGTCTCGAACTTGGAACAAATCGGATCGACAATCTATAGCATTGCCAATATTCTTCAACCTGCAGCAGTTAAAGTGCAGAGACAAAGCGATATCAACTAACAACGACTTGCATCCTACCAAGATCGAGATAGATTGATATAGAGACAGGTTAATTAAGTCGACAAGCAAAGAACCATGGTAACGGCTGTGCAAAGATAGTAGCTAGGCAAGAGTTTCTCGCATCTAGAGACCAGGAACAGGGTAGCAGCCAAGCCAAGAGCCATTCAAGATCGAGTGTGTCAATGCATCAAGATCCATTGCAGGGGTACTTGGGGCCAGACAAAATGCTGACTACAAGGGGAAAAAAGAAAAGAAAGAAGAAAAAAAGTGGCAGTTACTGGAGCCTACTCCGTTTTTGGTACTTGTAAGCCGGAAGACTCGAGCTGTAAGAATAAGGAATAGTTGAAGTGTTTTTCAGACAAGTGATAAGTTATCATGACATTTGACAACAAGAGAGGGTAGTGAGCCATATCTTCTAGATCGGATTTGTTTCGTCTGAACTTGTATCAGCTTAATTCCATCTACAGTCTACAAAGCTTGAACCAGTATCATGACGATGACTTCAAGGTGACTGACGAATATCATTACTGTTGGAAAAATACAAACCCAAAAACTTATGAACGCGCAATCCATCGGCGATCTGCTGTATATATGGAAGACCTCCGAAGGGCAAAAAAGAAAACAATGACATGCAATAATAGTTCGATTATTAGTCTTTATATCAAGCGCCTCCAATGGGCTCTAGGTATTGTCATCCACCAAAGAGTAGATCTTCCACAACTCTCATCCCTGCTGCATCCATCTGGGATACTACAAACTATCTTGATGCATCATATTCAAGACATAACACCTCTGGCCACAGCACCAAAGCTTACTCACGTGAGATCTGTAACACAGCCTCTCAGCTCTCTGGTATCTATGTATCTGCAGTTGGTCAATTGCTGTGATTGCTGCAGTGCCTGGAATCTTAACCCCGGGTTTCCTGATAGCCGGGTGCTGAGGAAACAAACCGGTGAGACATGCAGCGTTTTGACTGGCTCACTCGCAGAAATTGAGGCCATACAATACATTTTGCTTTTCGTTGTATTCCGAAATCTTCAAGCCCTATTTTATGCATTTGCTTGGAAATGGGGACCAGTCCACAACGGAACTTGACTCTCCAACGAGGAGGGTTCTTCAAGGATACAAAAACGAGTCCATGATTGATCAATTAGCTATTGAATACTGTCTCTTTCTTCTCTCCCCCAAATCTAAACGAGAGCATCCTCGTTCTGTTTGACATGGGTGCCAAGGCTCGCTTATAGACAGGGTTGCAATACTACATCAGGCGAGGATGCTACAAAATGGAGAAATGCACCACATACAAACAAAAGCAACGAGAGGTGTCTCTGTATCTTTTTCTTTCTTTTTTCTTTTCTTTGTTGCCTCTGATTGTCTGATGTCTGGTACTTTTTCCCTTGTTTTAAATGAGATGTCACTTTCTCCTCTCTTCGGGTCGAATGATCCCACTGGAGCCAAGTAGTTTCGCCGTGACAGAATGGAGATAGTGAACCATGCTACAAGCGAAGAGGGAACAGACGCGAACAGAATTCCAGTACGTACCATGATTTTACCTGTAGATCCTGTATCTGTACCACGATGCATGTTGGAAAAGCCTTGTCTCTTCTTTTACAACCTTGCTCCTTGTCCAATATATAAAGAGACGCTCTCATCCCATCGTGAGTCGTGCTACTGCTGCATGTCTTACCATACCCATTTATTTATATTAAAAAAAAGAATAAACTCGCATGTTTCTTACAACTACGCCGCTATTACTTTTTTATTCACCCATATATATTCTCTTGGCGTCGATCGTTCTCAACTTATAAGGAGTTGCTCTCTTCACCATGGCTTCTCCTATGGTAATCCCCATGATTCCTCCTTTGTATCTCATGGAGCCTCCCCCGGGATATACAAGAAACGTGGAGAATCCTCCTAGCAGTGCTGGCGCTGTCCTACCCGTTGGGGTAGCGACAACTGGCGTTGCATTCATTATTGTCATTATTCGAATCCTCACAAGGAAGTTTGTTGTTAAGAGTTCTTTGGGAGTCGATGACTGTAAGTTCTTATTTCCTCCACTTCTGCAGGGATGACCATGCTAAATCTGGTAGACCTATGTATAGCAAGTCTCATCTTCTCCTTTGGCTTTCTTGCTATGGCACTTATGCGTAAGTAAAATCCTATTTTAATAAAGTGAGAAAGTATCCCTTTATCTAACAGAAACTAGTTCTAGATGTCGGCGTTGGAAATCACACCTGGGATGTCCCTATAAGGCCATATGTCCCCAAGTTCTGGCAGTACAGCACTTCATCAAACCTCATATACTGCGCCAGTATCAGTCTCTCCAAACTCTCCGTCCTCGCGTTCTACCTCCGAATTTCTATCGACAAGGTCGTTCGTAGAGCCGTCTACTTCTGCATCGCCCTGGTGTGCGCCTACAGCCTGGTCTACGTTTTACTCGTCGTCTTTCGATGCTGGCCTATAACGGCAAGTTGGGATCCGCTTCAACAGGACAAATGCTTTGACTTGAGCATTCTCGCTATATATCTTATCGCCTGCAGTGTCTCAGTCGACCTGTTCCTCATGCTGATACCCTTCCGCATCGTCAAACCTCTGCAGGTTCCCATGCGTCAGAAGCTCGGTCTTGCGTTCCTCTTTGCGACAGGAGGTTCCATCATCGGCGTCACCCTCAGACGACTCACCATCGCCCTTCCCTTGGTCGATAGCCGCGATTACACCTGGGACATGCCACCGCAGCTCATATTAAGTTACATCGAGGTCAACCTTAGCATCGTTGTTGTCTCGATCCCTGCTCTCAAGCCCTTCTTCAAGCGCTACGTCCCCTTTCTTATCCACTCTCGGATCCGATCTCAGGACAAGTCCCCCAAGAACAGCTCCAACAATAAGGAGAAGGGAAGTGGCTGCCAAAACGCCATCGACTCATATGAAATGTCTCACAGAAAGTCAGATGGCCCGCAAGATGAAGAGGCACGTTTATGGTACAGGGATCCTGAGCAGGGCGTTGCTGTCGATTCGGACGGATTCAGGCAAGAGATCGAAAGCTTTGACAGTGTGGCCGACCGTTGTCCTTCTTTGACTCAGAAGCCTGAGCCAGCAGTCGTCAGTTTCAGTACCAGGCAGTCTCACAATGCCAACGGCATTGATGTCAGCAGGGAAACAGTCGTGACATACGGCCAAGCAATATAGGTGGAGAACCACTGGAGGAACCAGGGACTTAATGAATTAATGAATAACTAAACACAAGCGCCGCGTCGTTTTACAAAGAACATATCAAAATACTTCGAGGACAGTATGATGTCGATACGTCTGACAAGATGAGACGTCCACGAAGGACCAGAAACATACTTTCGGTTACATTACAAGGACTATGGGGTGCTTTACATGGCGTCACAACGATAGGAACATTGGCTTTGACCAATTTCACAATTAGCGATTATGTTGCAAGGGAATAAATGGAACTAGATAGCATTGTTTTACCGTTGGTAGTATATAACGCAGTATCATGTTGATCATGATACTTTATTACAATTTACGAGACTATATATTCACCAATGAAAGTTAATTATCGAGATCGCATGATTTTGATGCATTAAGCTTTAAATCCGTATAGATCTTTCAGTTGAGAACATTGAGGAGTATTGAGAAGGCTTGGGCTTCGGTTTAAAGCTATACATAAATAAAATATTTTTACCAACATCCATATGCCCTTATATGATGATTAAAATGTCCAATTTATGATAACAAATGAGTTGAGTCATGGAGAAACAAATCATAGGCTTCTCCCTTCGTCTCTAGCATGGTACCCATTTCCGTTTGTGAATCTCTCCTCTTGGCTCACCACAGCCTTGGGAAGTCCAAAGCCAACGCCAAAAAAGACAAAGATGGCCCATTTCCATCGAAAAGGGTTGATGACAACACAAAAGAAGAACCACCAGAGAAGCTCCAGGTAGGTGAAAAAGTCAAATGCGCCAGTTGGGCTGGTAAGTTTGAGAGTCTTTGTCAAGTCGATCCAGCGCTGCATCCAAAACGGACTAGGTCGAGACAAGGGGTCCATGAGAAACATGAGTAAAATTCTGGTGTAGATACCAATGTGCCAGTTACCGACTGTTCCGATAGCATTGACGTAGGTGCAGTTGATGGCCGAGACAGAAGGGTGAGATGGTGGGAATGTCTGAAGATACCAGTTTGGCGGTGGGTATGGATCTTTGAAGCAGTCGTCGGGTAGGAATGCGAGAGAAGGTCTCTTGTAACCAGTCGCCATAACGATAACGTCTGCGTCGATGACTTCTTCATGACCAGGACCGCCTTGGGGAACACCTTTGGCTCGTCGATTGACACGAACTCCTTGATGAACGAACTCATCAATATCGCAGCGGACCCATTCGGCTTTACCTTCTCGTAGTTTGTCCATAACATCAGAGTTGACCATGGGTGTCTCCATGAACAAGCCATGACTTTTATCCGGTGAAATGTTCTCGAGATCTCTGTAGAAAAACTTGCGGAGGAAGAACTCAGGGATAAAGGATAGAACTGTCTCCTGGCCGAATATGTTGAAGCTGAGAAGAACGTCTACAATCATGTTGCGAGGAATGATCCATTTGTCCGAGCGGGAGAGGATGCTTACTTTGGCAGCGTCTTCTGTAAAGGCGAATTCGAGTGACTCTACCGCAGAAGCACCACCACCAATGATGGCCATTTTCTTGCCCTTGACATCTTTTCTAAACAGGCGTCAGTGTTCTCTGAATGTGTACCTGGTGCTTAGAATACGTACCCAGTCAAGTCACTAGAGTGGTAGATTGGACCTTTAAAGTCGTCCATGCCAGGAATCTTGGGCATTTTAGGCGCACCGCAAGTACCAACAGCGGCGATGACACCACCAAATCGACCGAGAGAAGGATTGTTAACAATCCATCTTCCTTGCTCGTCTTGATAAACACGATCAATCTTTGTGTTGAAGCGAGTTCGCTCTTTGAGTCCGTAGCGTTCCCAGAGCTGTCTAACCTGGCTGAGGATTTGCTGACGATCAGGATAGCCACGGTTCCATTGGACAGAAGGGTGGAAGCGATACATTAACGAGTGGATTTGAAGTCCAGACGTTTCATTGACTCTCTGCAAGTACATTAGTTACCAATGTTAGGACGGGTGGTGGATAGTTGCTTACACTCCAGATACCGCCTACATTATCCTTTGATCCAGCTTCGAAAATCACAACGTCAAAGCCATGTCCGATACAATGAGCGGCAGAAGTAACACCAGTGATACCAGCGCCAATTACTGCAATTTTAGGCCTGTTCCGTCCCAGCCTTGCATTTTCGCTGGGCGGTTTGGGCGAAAGGAGTTTGGCCGTGATCCATTGGAAGATTTGGTAGAGGAAGATGAGGGGATGTAAGATGGGATTGACAAGACCCGAGTTGAAAGCCATTTTTGCAACAATTGCTTAGATTGTTGAAGAATGAGGAATATTTTGGTCTTGACAGAGAAATCTGTGTCTGGTGTTTTCATGTGAAACTCAATGCGTGTTGCTACTGGGTTGTCATGACGTCAATCTTTCACATGTTAAATCGGACCATGACGAGTCAATGATCTAAATTCCAAGGTTGAGTTGAAAAAGACATTGAGATAGATATAGATAGTAACAGACGCTATAGCAATCAGATCATCATTCACATGGCTGAAACAACAATAAAATTTATCATTCCAATCTCGGCTCATATCGTCTATTTCTAGGCTTCTGCCACCGCTCCATCCCATCCTCATCAACTCCAGCTCATCCGCTCAAGCAATCGTCACTCACAGAGAATCCACCAGCCATTGAGATCTATAACAATACTGTCACTCATAATAAACTCAAGATGGAACATCCAGGTAAGAATTTATGACCTCAAAGCCTTCATTTGAGTGATGCTTACACGACATGGCAGTCAAAGAAATCGGCGGCGTCATCAAGTCGCTCACTCAAGGCACACCTGATATCCAAGAGTCGGCTCTAAGAGAATACTTTCTCCCCAACGCCTCTTTCACGCACCCATTCTGTCATGTCCCGTCCATATCAAAAGGACAGGTCCCTCTTGCAGGCGGTCTCGAATCTATCCAATTGATACTGGGAATCTACCGATGGTACCGCACTCTAAGTCCGCACATTGACATCCAAGTGGACTCGGCAGGTAAGCAAACATGTTCAGAATATTGGACCATAACGTTGACAATCCTCAGCATTTGATCAAAAGAGTGGTCTTCTTTACGTCTCCCTCCGCCAAACTTTTGCTCTCTGGTTTGTACCTCTTTACAAAGCACCAGTGCGACTCGTCTCGGTTCTGCAACTCACCCAACTATCACCCGAGTCATCTTCAGACGAAGACGAAGCACCCGAGGACACGAAACCTCGTCGACAGAGTCCCAAGTACTACATCGCCAGCCAAGAAGATTTGTACCCCGTCAACGACTGCATCCAGTTCTTGTGTCCTGGATTGGGTCCCTTTTTGTGGAGGATTTGGCAGCTGTATAGCACTTGGTTGTGTATCATGGGGTCTTTGTTGTTTCTTCCTGTTTACTTTTTGCTCAACGGGACAGGGTCAAAGACTAGGAGAACGATGCCCAAGATTTAGTTTGTGTTATTGGTTGGCGTTTTGGTGATGGACTTGTATGGATATGACGGAACGAGGGGATGTGATACGACTAAACTAATGATGGCGTCTTGAGATTTACAAGAGAATATGAGCACCCGTATTATGAACCTACACCAGTTGCGACGTAACCAATTAAAGATGTGGGATATTTTGAATGCAGAGGTAAACGATACATGCATGGGGAAATCTTGGCAGTTGCCATGAGATACTCGATGCAATGGAGGTTATCCAAATATCACACATGTCTTGGATATCTCTCAGCCAACCTCGACGCCACAATCAATGTTGAAATGAAGGGAATTGCACGACCACAGAGCAAGCAATTGGTTTCGTAACGGGTCAGCCATGACTGGCTAACTATCGCTCACTGTACCTGTATACCTTGCGTCGGTTCCGTCTTTAACCGTTCTTGAAACTAAAGCTTACATGTGACGATGCATCTCTCCCGATGTATTGACCATATAAAGTTTAGACCCTGAAGCTGAACCTCTGTTCCCCAGGGTTAAACGATCGACTCCGCGTCTCAAAAGATCCAAAGGATTTCTTTCATTCAAGGGGCGAGAAGAGATTCGGGGCCTCCGCTTTCCGCTTTGAAGTTTTTATGGGAATCATTAGGTAAAATGGACCGACTTTTGAGTAAGAGAATCCACAAAATATCATTGGCTTTGTTTTGTTCTCCAGGATCTTTATTTGAGCTTCTTGATCAAAAGGACATTTATTTCTCAGTTTAATTCAATCAGTTCCAAGAAAAATCCCAATAAATATAACAATTACATTCTCTAATTGAAACGAGAACTCAAGATAGATAGTGTAACTATAGTTGATGGCTAAGAAAACGTCTTGTAGGGAAAAAGTCTTGCAAAAAAATAGTTCTCAGCTACTGACGTTAGCTGATTCGCTTGTTAGTGGAGCGTTACTAATCCAACCAACCAAGAGGCTCATATAGAAGCTTTCCTTCTAGAAAGACGGTACAAATATCCACTTTCTACTCCATCCATGGATCGTGACATGACATGGACTGACAAACTTTTTCTTTCGCCTCTTCCCAGCTTTAAGACGAGGATCAAATCTGATATGACAATGTCCGACGTCGGTGTCGGTCTAAAGGGGGGGAGAGGAGTCATGTTGTGTTATGTTTGCCCTACAAAGCTTGCCTGGTCCCGCATTGACTCTATTGCTTTCCTTCACCTCTTTCACTCACTCACTCACTCTGCCAGACAATTCTCACAAGAATTCAAACGTGGAATTGAAACTGTCTGTGTGACAATGATAGACTAATCACACAAATCAAAGAACAAAATGATCCCCACAACTACTACCTCGGTCGAAGCCGCCGCCAACAAGAACAAGACCAAGACCAAGGACGCGCCTCAAGGACAAGATCCTCAAGACAACAACATCCTCTCAGGTCCCGTCGCTCGTGAAAACGACGACGACTCCACCAGCGAGAAAATGATCGGCGAAGTCACCGAGTTCGAGAAGCGCAAGATCCTCGATGGAAAAGCCAAGTTCAACCGTCTCGGCTGGAAGCGCCTCACCATTGTCCTCATTGTCCAGGCCGTCGCCCTCGGCTCGCTCTCCATCCCCGGCGCCTTTGCAACCCTCGGTATGGTAGCTGGCGTCATCTGCTCCGTCGGCTTAGGTCTCATCGCTATCTACACCTCGTACATTGTCGGCCAGGTCAAGGTCAAGTACCCTCACGTCGAGCACTATCCTGCCGCAGGAGGTCTCATGTTTGGCCGTTGGGGATCAGAGATCTTTGGCGCCATGGTTACCTTCCAGCTTCTTCTTCTTACGGCCTCGCACTGCTTGACAGGGACTATCGCCTTTTCCACACTGACTGAGAGTAACGTCTGCAGTCTTGTCTGGGGTGTCATCTCTGCCATCATCCTTGTGCTTCTCGCGGTGCCTCCTAGTTTTGCAGAGGTGGCTATTCTGGGCTATATCGACTTTGCATCCATCATCGCGGCTATCGGTATTACCATAATCGCCACCGGTATCAGGTCGAATGAAGCGCCTGAACCAGTCAACTGGTCTGCCTGGCCCAAAGAGGATGTCACATTTGCGCAGGCCTTTATTGCGCTCTGCAACATCTTCTTCGCCTACAGCTTTTCCATCTCTCAGTTTAGCTTTATGGACGAGATGCATACGCCCACCGACTACATGAAGTCCATCTGGACGCTCGGCGGCTTGGAAATCGTCATTTACACCCTTACTGGCGCTCTTATCTACTCCTTCGTTGGTGTAGATGTCAAGTCTCCAGCTCTCCTGTCAGCAGGCCATACAGTCGCAAAGGTTGCCTTTGGCGTCGCTCTGCCGGTTATCTTCATCAGCGGCTCTATCAACACAACCGTTGCCGTGCGTTACATCCACGGTCGAATCCATGAGAATTCCATTGCCAAGTACATCAACACCCCTAAGGGATGGGTCTCTTGGCTGTTGCTTATCAGCATCTTTACCTGGATCGGTTTCGTTATTGCCGAGGCGATTCCTTTCTTTAGCGATTTGATCGCCATTACCTGCAGTTTGCTAAACTCTGGCTTCACTTTATACTGGCCTGCTGTTATGTGGTTCATGCTACTTAAGAAAGGCAAATGGTACAGCCGTGAGAACATTCTCCCAGCCATTGTCAACCTCATCATCTTTATCATGGGTCTCGTCTTTTTGGTTGCAGGAACTTACTCGGCAGTTCTCGATATTGTAAGTAACGTTACACAAGGTCATCTTTCGAAACAAAGACTAACATTATTTGCAGATTGACCAGTACGATCAGGGAACTGTCAAGAATGCTTTCACTTGTGCTCCTCTTGGCTAAGATGTCAGCAGGTTGGTTGACAGACTCACTGAGTCTAGTCACAAAAGCGATGGGATACTCCATGTCACACATATGTCCATATCCCATATAATACAGCACAAAAGCACCACCGTAGGGGCCATTCGTAAACGTAGACGTGACATGTACAGCTTGAAGAAACCCAACGTAGCTGCCAAGGATGTGGACTCCACGCTGGCAAACAGGATGGTTCTATTACTATATTTATTTACTTCATACTACCATCAATACTGCCTTTACAGTTTGGACTGCTCGAGCTTTGTCAACTTGCGCAATGGGGGACCACCTCGACTGCCATCACCCTGCTTCACCATGTCCTTCCCAGTTGGTGCTCTAAGCCTCCACTTGTGTCGAAGCTCCAGAGAAGCTTTGTTCTCGTAACAGTCAGCAATATATCGTCCTAAAACAGGGAGGAACTTGAACCCGCTACACGATCTGTCAGTACAATTTTTTTCTGCCACGATCAAGGCAACTCACTGTCCAGCACCACCAGTGGCTAGAAAGATTCCTTCACGAGAAGGATGATGATCCACGATAAAGTCGCCCTCAGGCGTATCCGAGTACCAGCAGAGGCGCTGTCTCAGCCATTCATGGTTACCAATTTCCGGCACAAGCTGTTGTAAACCCTCACGGAGAGCCTCCTCAGCGTCTTGGGGGAGATAATTCGCAGCAGCGTTGTTCTCATCTCTTTTCGGAGTAGAGACTTTTCGAGATTCGCCTAGAGGGTCTGGGGCGTCGAACTCGGTCGCCCATCCGTAGCCGTGGCGTGCGATCTTGAGAATGTGTGTCTTTGGTGTAGGAGGAAAGACAAAAACTCCTGTGCTGAGGTTGATGATGACAGGCATCTCCGCGAGCTTCTCTGCTTCTTGTGGTGTTAGACGGATGAAGCCAACTGGCTGGCCAGACCCAGATGAAGCATGGCTGATGGGAACTAGTCTATTTGACCATGCTCCCGTAGCCAAGATGACTTGCGCAGCTGCAATGGGTTCTCCCTCGGCAACGTTGACGCCGATGACTTTACGCCCACTGTACCGCAGCGACAAAACTCGTCCTCTTGCTCCCGTGATAAACGATACACCAGCAAGACTACACTCCATAGCCAACTGGCGTATACTCGACTCGGCATCAGCCCAACCGCCCGTCTTATTATAGTACGCCTTAAGGCCATCAAGCTTGGCCTGGACCGCAGGGAACTGCTTGCGAATATCGTGTGCATTCTCATACTCCTCCAGGGTATCTCCCAGAGACTTGTTGGCCTCCTTACTCTTCTCAGCAAAGGAGTTTCCTGACTTGTTTGTGAGCATCACGAATCCTGACTGGTGGAAGTGGTCCGAGTATTGACCCGTCCAACCGTCAAGGGCTTCCCGGGCCATTTTGCCATAGAAGGGATCAGCGTACTCCACGCGTATTATGCGAGAGATATCAACGCTACTTCCATCTATGACGGGTGGGAGATAACGATCTAGAACTGTAACATTTTGGTAACCTCTGTTCTTGAGCTCGAGGGCGGTTGAGAGGCCAAAGACACCAGCACCGACAATGACGATGGGCTCGTTCTTGGCTACTGGGTTTCTAGAGGTCATTGTTGAGGAACAATATAAACAGTCTTATGGGTGAGTGTATAATGAGAGTATAATTTGAAAAGATAGCTCGAATAAACGAAACTTCTGGATTTATAGTAAACTACATATCGAGGAAAGAACGGAAAAGTAATGTAAAACTCCGCGTTGAGATCCATTGACCAATCGTGTTTCACGGTATCTCGACGGAGAGGGTACGGAGAATTACCACGATAGTTCCCTACTAAACTCCAGAGTCGCTAATAGACATATTATCAAAGAAACACTTGCACCATTTACTAAGATGCGCCTCTAAAAGGTTATTGAAATTCATGTAATTCTTCCCGGTATGAAAAACTACAATATGACTCCAATTCCATCTCCAATTCCAAGGTCACGTGTCGGGATACTTGTCCTCCTTGGTGGGCACGGAGTGAATTCCATCTCCCAATCCTCACCAAACAACTTACACGCCTTGACTGGCCAATGCACATGTATCTTTCGTCTTCCTAAAACCCCCTGTCTAAGTGACCATGTCGTCTAACTCCGAATCTTCCGTGCGACGTGCCTGTGAGAGTTGTCGGTGAGTACCAATGGCATGGATCTCCAATCCTGCGTACCATCCGAGGTAGGATACTGACTCCAGTGATGCAGACGCAAAAAGACTAAATGTACTGGCGAAAGACCTATATGTTCTTTTTGCGAGCGCTTGCAGCACGATTGCGTCTACTTGCCTCGTAATAGAGAGACTGTGAAGAGAAAGAGGAGGACGTCTAGAGCGTGAGCCAATCACTCTTTGTAAGCTTATGCCGTGCTAACAAAGGCCCAGAGATCGAGTTGTTAATTTCCAAGATGGAATTCAAGATATTAATGAGCTGCTTGGGTAACAAACACCAATGGCTTTGTTATATAACTGGCTAACGTGTATATATACAGACCGCATGCTGCTTCATCAAGTACTGCCTCAGCCTTGACACCTGACTCCTTGCCAAGGTATAGAAACAGGGCAGGTTCCACGGTAGAAAGAACCTCAAGGCGCATCAACAGGATAAACATCCACGACGATCCCACAACATCTTGGTAGCTCTCCTCTTCCTGACTACGCCACATCTTCTAACTCCAGCAGGTCTTCCCATCTACCAGAGGTGAACCCATCATCAGCTTCACTTGACAATGCCGTCCAAGAGTACCGAAGACGGCTGTACTTTCAACCACTTCCTCTCTTCGACCCTCAAGGTCTAAGAGAACGTATTCAGAGGTTTCCCCTGTTTTTGCAATGGATCTTTCTCGCACTTGCCCTGTCCAATCTTCCGTACGATGCGAGCAGCGCCAAGGAAGCGGATCTCATCCATTCTCATGCGAGAGCCGCACGAGACACAGTATTAGAACTCGCCATGCGAGGAACAGCTCAGTTGGAGATATCACAAGCGCTGTGTTTACTCGCGTTGGGCGATATACTCGGTACTCACTCATCTTACAGACCTCCGTTTTACCAGCGTGGTACTAATCTCGGCATTCGCAGAAGGAAGACCGGCCCTCGCTTTAATGACGATAGGAGCTGTTGGTAGACTTGAACTCGTCCGTGGAGCGGGATATTCCGAGTCCCCTAGCGACGCCAGTGTACGATGCTACTGGAGTGTCTTCATTCTGGAAAAGGGCTTCACCCCTCGTTTCACGCTTCTGTCCCAAACACACTCCAAGCCAGAATATCCTCACAGCGCACGCGAGCCCTCGCCCCCAGCATTCATAGGCGACGAAGAGTACGCGCCAGACTTGGTAACCATCCGCGATGACCTGAGAACAGATCCTGGAATCACTTCACATGCTGTACGCGCTGTATCTTTCTGCGGGGACGTTATATCGTATCTCCATGCTCTACGTATAGGAAAGGCGGATAACCCTGCTGACACAAACTCCAACTTTTACCAATTGACGAATACGCTTTATGATCTTGAGTCACGGCTTGGACATATACATTTTGTCCGCAACGTGGGCTTTTCAGAAAGAACATCAGAGGAGTTTGAAAGACATAGGGAATACTGGGCGCCGTGGTTACTCTTCCAAATAACGGCACATGCTACACAGGCGCTGTTGAATCACCCGTTCATCCATCTCGTTACGTTGCGAAGGGCAAATCGACCATCGCAACCCCGACTCTTTCTCCAGCAGACGGTAGATCAAGCCATGTTTCATTCCGCGTGGGTTACGAGGTTGGTCCAGACGTGTATGGATCGAGGATTAATGGTTTACGATCCGTTGATCGGTGATCTAGTAGCTGCGACGGCTACAATTCCATGGCTGTTCCAATATGCTCGCGATACAAAAGTTTCAGAAACGTCCAAGGAAAACTATAGGAAATGTATCGACTTCCTAGAGAGTATGCCAGATCCTTCTCCAAGAAGTATACAAAAGGTCCGTCCACCCACCAAGATGCGCCACTGAAAAAAGGTTCTTGACTGACAAAGTGACAGCGAGAACTTCTGCATCAGTTACAAAGCATGTCCAGCCAAGCCCACGACAACAACATGATAAGCTTTCAGCCCTCCAAGATCTGGCAGCTCATCGACTCGGACATAATGGACGCAGTGGCACCACAGCCGACGACTGGGGAATCGATGGGTAGCCAAGCGGATGCATCTAAGACGACTGTCAGCGTGCAGACAACTTTTGTTCACCCAGTTGGTGAGAGAAGGACGGAGCAGCGGCAGAATAACATGCCCGAGACTCTTGTAGGACCGGGAGATCTATATGAAGGGTTGGAGCAGTATTCTTTAGATAGTATATTCTCGCAGCCCATGTTTATTGATCATGCGTGGCTGCATGTATAGTCTAATATTACTAAATAATCTCCACTATCTTTAGCAACCATGCTCGTTGTAAGTTTTTGTTGTACTTGAAGATATCCTTGAATAAAAGGTGAGTAGATCCTGTCGGTAATGATTTGGCAAGAAGCAGCAGAGCCTCTGATCTGTCCTTTCTGCACACCAACACAATACCAATCCCTTAACCATACATCAAACAACACTATCAACCTAGGCCCACCGCTGCACAAACTCATCCTTCTTGACACTCTTAGCCAAAGCCTTCTTGTCAACAACCGCATCCAGCTTCTCCTTCACACTCTCCACGTCCTTCGCCAACGCAACAACCGACTCCTCAAACTCAGGATCAAGCATCTTGACCTCACCAAAAGGACTCTCGGCCAATAAGCTATCACGCAGCAGCTGAATCGCCAACCTCGCATCATCAAGTCTCGACGTAACACTCATCTCAAAACCCTCCTGCGCACCGCGCATCACATCCGTCGTCTTATCCGAGCGGTCTTTAAAAGCCTTGTTCAGAGCAGATACCTGATCCTGGATGGACGCCTCTTCTGCGTCGGGGAGGGAGAGGTTGAGATCGCGAAGGAGAGCTTCTATGGCGGGCTCGTCTAGAATACCGGATGAGCGGCGTCTGCTTTTGCTGTTGGCGCCGCGACGGTTGCCGTCTGTGTTGGCGCGCATGCGAATGGGTGATGGGTTACGAATGGGCGAAGCTGGCATGGCGGCTCGAAGTGACTTTTTCTTCTCGGGGGAGAGCGAGGCGGATGATTCAGCTTTAGCGGTGGCAATGATGGAAGATGCTGCTGCGTTGTGAGATTTGAGGGTTTCCACACGGTCTGTCAGGAGTGTTATCCTGTCTACGAGATGATCCAGACATTCATTGACCTAGTAGCGTTAGTGATCTCCCTTTGACGTTGCACGTATGATGGGTTGGTATACATACATATGTCACTGCCACAGCCGATCGGCGCAGACTTTGTCCACTTTGAGCATCTGTTGACTTCAAAGCTGGTTCCAAATACTGTTGCTCAGTCGACATTTGCGCAACAGGTAGAATCTCAGAGTAAAGTGACTCGAGCTCTTCCTCGAGGGCTTTAACGTCGTCTTGGGTAGCAGACTTGACATCTCCCGAGCGCTCTGCTGCAAGGATAGCTTCGAGATAGATCCTGTCCAGTCTTGTGCGAAGAGTCTCGACTGTTGTCTTGATCAATCTGCAAGAGTCAATATCGAAACAGCAAAGGTAAGTGAGCTAAACACACCTCATACAAGTCTCCCGCAGCTTCTCAATCGTTTTCTCCTCCTCAGGATCCTGCTGATCAAGTTCCCAACCGAGTTTCTGAAGACTCGACAACAACTTATCATCAGACTGAAAAACGCTATCGACCGTTCTTTTCACATTGGAGCGCGAATTCTTAGCAATCTGCTCCAAATCCGCAACACGGTACTCGAGACTCTGCGCCTCTCCATCGACCTAAGACGGCGGTTAACTTTTACAACATGATGACGAAGGGGGTAGTGGCCTGTGTTACCTCAAAAACCAGCTTTTTCAAGGCATGCCTGGTCTTGTTAAGACGCTCCTCTTCCAGATCCCTGCGCTGATGCTCCGCCTCGTCACGTTTCTTTACCAAGCGCGCCAGGGCATCGTGCTGCTGCCGTAACGTCTCTGTCTGCTTTGTTATGGTCTCTGTGGACCGGTTCAGCTCTTCTATGGCGGCACGAATGTCATCTTCGTTCACCGCCTGCACCTCTCCCAAGTCGTGCAGGTCAGCGAGCCGATCGACCTGTCCGCTCTTGTCAAGAGCAGTATACCTGGAGATCAGAGATGTCAGTAAAGAGTACACAAGAAGGGGGAGGAGGGTCACGACTCACAGTGCCAGCTCATCACCCGTGAGGAGATTATCTGTCGCGAGATGCAGATTCGCCCACTCGACAAAGGCCGTGTCGGATAGGGCGCTGCGGATGTCGTCCTTTGTGGCGGGGATGCCATGCGCGCGGGCAACCTTGAGCAGCAGAGCTTCTGCGCGATCCCTGGGGCCGAGATCCATTTTGAGCCTGTGGAATAGCGAAGTGGCGCTTTTTCAAGGTAACGTTGATGAAGGATTGATGGTGGTACAGCCAACGTTTCGGTTTTTTGTTTGTAGATGAGAAGGCGGTCTCTGGTATAATTGAGAATGTAGATAAACCAAATCTAATTGAGATTTATCATAACTGACTCGTTTGATGAATAAGTATGTGCAATGGCAACCCAGTGAGACGGTGTACTAAAGAGCCTCAAAGTTGTAATTCCAGTGTCAAGATAGACATGAGTAGAAAATACAAGGGGTATCAGATACAAAGTGAATAGTAGTGAATAATCTGAGTGTCCTCAATTATTCGGTGAAAAAGCTGCAGTGTGTCGTGTCGCGACGCTTGTATCTCATGAATAGGTTGATGAAGATGTTGGAGATAACCTCACATTTTGGTTGTTGAAACAAAACAAATTGACAACGTTTAATAAGATGTCGGCTGAAGATCCGAGACATTGGGCGGTCAAACCTGGACTACCCCTGTATTTCGTTTTTCAGGGGATACACAGCCTGAAGGGCATTGATTTTCAGTGGGGTCACAGCACATCGCATCACAACATAACACAGCATGTAACATCTACAGCACATCTTGCATTGGTCAGGATCTTGTATTTTGGGCCGAGAATATGATGGCTAGAATAGATTGAGATAAATAAGATCGTAACGGTTGTGCATTCCTCCTTGCATCAGTCAATGCAGGGGATAAAAGTCAAACTGTGTTATGCTCTATTAGTTCAAAGACATGGAGATAATGATACTGCAGATAAATATTCTCTTTGCCCTCATGTTCTAACATAACAGTACATCTCAATTGAAAGAGAAAATAACAAGCATCATCTACAAACATCATCTACAAACATCTCATACGCCTCTCATCGTCCCACGTCGTCCATGTCGTGACCCAGGAGACGTCACCATCACAACTACTACAAACGGTCCTACAGTCACAAATCATATCTCTGTCACCTTAGTCTACAGCCCTTTTCTGTACATCAAACCCCACGGGAAATTAAGTCAGTCGTGTCTCAACTTCACAAAGCCCATGTACGTATGTATAACGTCTCATGTCAAACAAACAAGACCCTCCCTCGTACCAATGAAGAAAAAATTAAGAAAAAAGAAACAAAAAAAAACAACCCTTTCAAACGGACATCTTCCTCAAAGTCTCGACGCGGGTAGATTTCCCTTCAAAGGCCCGATCCCGTTCTTCCCGAGCAAACGTTACAAACACAAACTGATTTATCTGCAGCTGATCTATCCGTAGGTACCTGTCTAATTCCATCCTCTTTTGTAACAGTCTCATCTAGATTTGTATATTCTCTTTCATCACCCTCGGGTCCCTACATTATCTTGTTCCAAAAGGAGATGCCCACATCAACAGATGTACTAGTTCAAACAGCTGTAAAATAGACGTGGAATCATGCATGTATCTAAAATCGAATGTTTGGGTAGAATATAGTGCCATTCACTGCTATGCAGTACTTCTGCCAGTGCAAACCTCTGCCCGAAGCTATCCACAACGGTCCCTGCCACTGTCAACCTTTCCTTTCCTTTTCCTCCTCAAGGTACTCTTATCCGATATCTTTTCCCGGGTGCCCTCGAACCCTTTTTAATCATCCTTCACCCTTCCGCAGGTCTGGTTGCGAAAGGGTGTATCTAAACGTCCAACCACCTCCTCCTCCTCTCTCCCAAGCCAACCTTTCGTGCTTCGCTCACCTCACCTCAGCCAGTTGGGCTGTGTACTATCACCAAGTAACACCATGTCCACCTTTAGAGACAACATTTCTAAAATCCTCCACTGTCTCAGTCCCTCAAATGAAGCCGACACCTCGAGGTCAACGGTCCATTTGACCAAAACACTGTTTCAATCCACCCGAGACATGTCGCTATCAAAGATTTGGAAGAAGCGACTCAACTACCTCGCCAGCAATGTGCTCGAGTTTGGCTGGGTCGTTGTGATTTACCTCATGAGCGAGCTCATCATCTGGGGCTTGAGCAGGGCGCTGGCGCCCATTAATCTCGAGTTCTTTTCTTCCATCTTTGGCATGATTTTGACCTTTTGCTGTATGGCTTTCGCCTACTTGTGCTTCAACGGTGTTGATGATATTTACCAAAGACACATAAAGTCAAAGGTAGAGAGTCTGACTACCTCTGGTCACCAGTACTGACTGCCATTATAGGTAGACTTCATCAACGTCCATTTGGGCTTGGGGTTTCCTATCCCCTTGGTGATGCTCAACCAAAGTGATATTCTCGGTGGCCGTGATATTGCCTGTATTATTGGCAATTTTGGTGCGTACTGGTGCGAAATAAACGCCTAATTATTTACTGACTTCCATCTCCAGTGGTGACGAACCTTGCTTCGTGGGTCATGGTCTTTGCTCTGTCGCTCCTCGTCATGACTTTTGCAGCAAGATGGACCACACAAGTCCCAGACGACTTCTGCCTCCCTCAAGCTCACACAGAAGTCCCTCCAAGGGTTGAAACCAGCTGGCTATCCGACTCGACCCTGGATCAAGTACCCCAGCCTATTCTCGGTCGTCGCGAAAAGACCACGACCCAACCAGCACCTGACCGGGATACTACCCCTTCTACTACGGCCAGTCAACGATCATCAATCGCTTTCAAAGACCCCATTGATGCTTCTCGAATGTGGCACCTCTGCACATCCAACTTCCCGTTATTAGCCTCATTCATTGGCATCTTCATCGTCGGCGCACCAATCGCCGCTGCCGCCAACGAAGACCGCATTCTCGATGGATGTGTTTTGTGGTTCATATGGGCACTCACCCTACGCCTCCAGCGAGAAGTCAGAGCATCCAAGTTATGCGCCGATATGCCCAAGTTCAAGAACGCGATCGTCACGCTTATGAACCCTGTTCTGTTCACGACTCTTTTGATGACGGCATACACCCGAGCCAAGGCTGGCGCATATGGCTTCGACAGTCTGTCCAAGGTACTAAAGGACTTTAGCAGCGGCACACCGCTTCACGTCCTCTGGACTTCAGTAGTAACAGGAACACCCCTTTCAGATGACCGAACTCCGTGGTTCGGCGCTGGTGATGCTGCGCTTTCGATCCTCGAGTGCGGTATCCTGATATGGGGCTTTAAATTGTACGAGTGCCAGCGTCAGCTATTCAGCCTAGCTGGATTGCTAACGGTACTGCTGGCGACAGCCGCTGCAGCCGGCAATGTCTTTGTTTCTGTTCTCGCAGGAAACCTAATCGGTCTGGATGCCCCTGAAGCATTATCGTTTGCTGCGCGAAGCACAACATTGGCACTTGCCAAACCAGCGATGGCAGCATTGGGCGGAAACCTCGGCGTCAATGCTGCCCTCGTAGTAAGCAACGGGATCTTGGGTCAGCTCTGCTACCCCTTCGTGCTGGATAAGCTGGGTGTCAAACGAGAAAACAGCACCAGATCCGAAAATAGCCTTCTTTCTGGGTCAGACGGCAGAAGCTCGCGTTTGAGCCTCAAGCCATTGTTGAAGACAGCTCAGCAAGATCTAGCAAATGGCGATGACCCCTTTACCATTTCCGCAGGAATCGCCGTCGGTATCAATGGTGCAGCCATGGGTGTTTCATATCTTTACGAGACTAAAAGTCGCGCTGCTCCGTACGCTGCTCTCGCAATGACGGTATCAGGTGTCATGACGGTGGTTTTCACAACGGTAGAACCCTTCAAGGGAGCCGTCTTGGACTTGGCCAAATAACAAGAAAGATGATGGTAGATTCAGGATAGACGTTTGACGCGTTGAATATGCCTGATTGTTTAGAGTTATATACTTGCCTAGGAAGACGGATAGAAGGGCGAAAAAGAGCAAGTCTGGGAGAAGCCAGTTGTGGACGGGTACTGTAGAAATTTAGATCTAGCAGAGTAATGTAAAAAAGACAAGAATTGATGATACACAACCTCACTGAAGTTCATGGTCCTCATACGTATGCGTCACGGGTTTAAAAAATTGAGGAAATATTCGACAGACAGGCGAAGAATTAGGCGAGGGACGTTCAACGATGCGCGCGCTCTGCTTGGTCAATTTACAACGTTTGGTAATTTATATACTTTTTTTCCAATTATTCCAAACTATTAAAAGAAGTCAGTAACGAGTTTTGGTATCACCAGAGAATGGACTTACCGCTCAATCAAGTGCAGACCACTGGCTGTCTCAACGATTTCACTCATCTGGCCTGGTGAAAGACCAAAGGAAGCATCTTCGAACTCCTTCTGCATATCTCCCCTGCCAAAGTATCCCAAATCTCCTCGCTTGCGAGCTGAGGAACAGTCAGACTCGGTGAGAGCAAGTTCGCCAAGGCTGACGCTTCCAGACTTGATCTTTTGCTCGTGCTCCTTGATGATCTCGAAAGCCTCCTCCTTGGAGCGAGTAATCTCGGCCTGTAGAAATTGTATTAGTCAGCGGGAAGGGGAAGTATCGTGGTAGGAAACTACATACCTCTCTCCAGCTGCTGGGTCGTCGGCTGTCGCGATGCTTGACCAAAAGGTGGGCAGCGCGGATCTTGCCCTCAGGGACACCGGGAACTGCACCAGGACGCGAACCAGCGCTATGGTTCGTCGCCATGTAGTGCTTGAGCTTCTCGGTGTCGGTGCCGGAGGGGGGTTCCCATCGCGACAGCTTCTCGGCCGAGTTGAAGTAGTAGGGGAGGTTCTTGGAGTTGGAGTGTCGGACCTCCCAGCCAGGAGGAAGACCGGTGTCAGCCTAGAGCGCAGATGCAGATGTCAGTAAAAGAGTTCATGGAAGCCAATGGAATTGAGCGAATGAGAGCCGCGAGAAGGAAGCTTGGTGTTGCGATGCTTACCATTTTTATGTTGGTGTTGAGTGGGTATTAGGGGAGTTTTGAAGTGAGTACAGCGTCGTTATTGCCGTATGTAGGTATGTATCGCGGAGTCGTCGTCTTGAGTGAAAAAGAAAAAGTAGGTATGTTGCAAGTAAGGCAAAGGTAAGCTGGAGCTGATGGAGCTGGCTCTGGGTCTTGTGTCCTTGTCCTTTGGGTATGGACTGCAACTACTGGAACAATGACGTGCCGTCCATCCCGCAGAAACAGAAATGGAAGTCTCCGCTCACCTTAGCAACGCTACACAGCAACCAGTTGGTTCTATGCGCGGGGTTTGACGCGGGGTGGCCAGGTCTAAGGATCCTCTATTAATTAAATGGAGGATTCTGATAGGTTCAGAAAGAATTAACTACCCTGCAGCGATACATCCTCCAACTTTCCCCTTGAACCAAGACGCCTCTTTTCATCGTAGCGAGGGATAAAAATGTAACTTGGTTAATAGCATGCGGACAAGTGTGAATCTGGTCCAATAAAGAGGCATGCTTTCTTCTTGGGGGGTCATGGGGTTGATTCTAGTGGATGCGCAAACAAGGGGTTTTGATCGTCACCAGACTCAGACTCGTAGCACTATCCGAAGCTGAAGTTTCTTTTTCTCCTGGGATAAATGTTATTTAGGAACCAAATTTCCAGCACATAGTTTCATTGAAAGCTGAGTTTGAGTCTGGGTCTTTGTTTTCTATTGCAGAGTACATATCCACGTCAATCCGTAGATAATCTCTCGCTGTGAGGCTGCACCGCTTTCAACTCCCATGCCTTATTTGATGAACAGAGTGAGATCAATATCCCCAGCTCATCGTATCCCTTTACCTTACATACAGGCGGATCGCAAAAAACTAGACACTTGACAAGATCAGACGAAAATATTAGCACGCTCCTAAGCTACATACTCACTGAAGCTGATCTAATATTTCCATCAGTCATTAAATCAGTGCCGGTTATTATGCCACGCATTCAAGCCCGCAACGCAATGGGGACGTGTACATGCTGTACGTCGACATCCAGTCAATCCGAAATGATATGCAGCAGGCCTGTCACTCTTCCTCTAGCCCTGAACCTTGTCCAGAAGTTAAAAAGCTACGTGGTGCGGCCCTGATTTTAATAGCCAGCCAATAAGTAACGGCCTACTTTATGGGATTCTATCTGTGCGTAGGGAGAAATAGAAACCGGTTGTAAGTAAATGCGATGAACACTATAAGAGCTTGGTCCACAAAGACTAGGCGGCGGTGAAAGGCTTGACAGATGGGGGTTGAGAGGTTTCTTTTCATGGTTCGATTTATTGTAATTTTGAGACAGAAACTTCAAGCTGTGCTGTGGAGTTGGTCTACTAACAACTTCATCGGTTCTCATACTAGGCGTCAGAGGCCAAAACATTGGGCACCGTATTCCCCTCAAAATAGCATAGCCGAATTGGTTTCTCGATTCATGAGCGATTCGCCGTTACAAAGTAAAGTGCTCGGCATAATTCTTGCATTGAAATAACTCAGACCAAGTCTCAACTCACTCACCGTAAGTATAAAGTCGCCCGATGCTGAGACAAAACAAGACTGAGATGTGCTATCGTGTAAGTGGATTAATACTAGAGAAACATGAGAGTGGGCTCTCATTTGGCTGAACAAACACCGCTCTAGTGACGTATAGAAGTTGAGGCTCAAGCTTTTAATCTACCCGTCCAAGTTTACAGAGATCTGATGGTCTACTAAGCATATTTTGACTGGTTTGAGCGTTGTTAGCTATATCGACTCGGGACCTTGTTTGCCCTGGTCACTTAACGGACATTCACTGTAAAATCGAGTATGCTAGCAGTACCTAGATACGTACTGATACACGTGGACACGTCTGAGGCCTTTTCTGTTGATCGTGTCTCAAATCCCTTCTTGGTGCGATCGTGATGGTCTCGTGGACCTCTTCCAGACCTTCATGTGCCCATTAGTGATCACTTGTCCCGCGCCTACATGGTTTGAGGTGGCAGGAAAGCGTGTTCCTGCATCCGCTTTCACGCTCGCTGATCAATCATGAAGTGGTAATTTGATGTGTGTATCTTGCGTGCATATCACTATAGTTTAGTCCTTATCGTGACAGATGTTACATTGTGCCTGATTAACGCACAAGTGATGATGTGAAGAGCCCCTGCTTGTCCAGCCTTGTGTTTTTGACATACAAACCTAGACCTGGTATGCATCGGCGAATATTCAGCCACGACAGCGAACCAATGAATGAGAGGACATGGTGTACATTCACGCCTCATCAAGTACCTTCTGGCTGCCTCTAGATGAGATTCTCCCAAGGCATCACCGCTTGACACCTAATCAAGAATTATCATCGACTCGCTGAAGCCGTGAGTCACCACGAATAAACCCTGTCAGAAAGCACATTGTCCCCAGTGTTTTTGCCTTGCCACCTGCATATCAGACCGTGAGAATAGAGGGAATGGGAGTCAGCCATAGCAAGGCGCTGCAAAATAAATCAGATTTTTGTCTGCCCGCCCACGTGTGACCGCCCACACGAGGCCACAGAGGGGATGAAACTACTGACTGTATGCCTGGAATAACATTTGTGCCTTGGTTTTGTCCAAGAGTCACTTGCTGATGTCCATACCATCCCCATCCATCCCCATACAAAACCCGATCATCTAGCCGCCCAACCTTGTAGCTTTGTTCTGTCTCCTCTTGTTCTATAATTTAGACTCGAATCATTGTTCTTTTTTTACCGAGACAACAGTCAACCCTCAAACAACTCTCACAAATCAACAACAATTATTTATTTACTACAAAACATTCCAAACATTGGTTGTCTTGTCTGTACACCCAAACCAACTCAGCTCAGCCCAACCAACCACACAAAAAAGCCAAAAACCAGGCAATCAGCTCAAATTCAATACCCGAAAGGAAAAGTGGGACACTGAAAGCAAAGCTGCCAAAGCGAGCCCCTCCCCTAGACTCTATTTTCTAGCACTCGCCGCCTTTCATCAACTCTCCCCTTCTTCTTCCCTTTTCATCATCACATCGACCTCTGCCTTTAGAGCGACAAACCGCATTTAATCACGGCTTGAAGATACACGAACATTTCAATTCTTGCATCTGCTTTTTGCATTTACAACAAGCGGGCAATTATTCTGTTCATACTCGAACTACCACTACCTACCTACACAACAACGCGACCGATATAATGGCGACTCCCCAGTCCACCACCTCTTACGAGGGAGCCGAAGACAAGAAGCTCGAGCAGATTACTTTCCGATTCTGCTCCGAATGCTCCAACATGCTTTACCCCAAGGAGGACCAGGATGCTCACAAGCTCCAGTTTACTTGCCGAACCTGCCAGTACACCGAGGACGCCAAGTCTACCTGCGTTTTCCGCAACAACCTCAACACCTCGGCTGGTGAGACCGCCGGTGTCACCCAGGATGTTGGCTCCGATCCGACGGTTAGTGACCTTCCACCTGTTCTCTGCCACGGTTGTGGTGGAGTCATTTACTGCACCTCTTGCGGCAAGCCCGATTGCCATATGGTTGCCTCTTTGAACAAGATCAGTCAGCCCATCACGGGCATGTGCCAGTTCACCTTGCCATGGGAGGACCCTTTCGCCGCCTACGATGAGGAGATGATGGACGAGGACTTTGACGATGCCAAGACTGAGTCCGATGACTTCTTCTCCGACGTGAGCGAAGAGTTTCTCGACGAGATCTCTATGATGTCCGACTCATGAGTTTCTCTCTCTCAACACGACTTATGAATCTGCATCACGACGACTATGACTGACGACATTACTGGCACGAACATTATTACCTTTGGGGTGGCTGGCACATGCTCGGGCTTTGGTATTATAATCCGGCGGCAAAATCTGCCGACCGTGACATATGACAGAGTTGAAGTTGGAAACAGCAGTTGGAGCACGGGTGGCTCGCGTTTTCTTTGGAACCCGCTTGTCATCGCTTAAAGACTGCTGGCTGACTTTATTTTTCTTTTGCGCGCTGCAGCTCCCGCGATCTACAAAGACCTGTCCTAGTTGCCAGCACACCGAAGCTGTCTTCTTCCAGTCTCAGCAGCGAAGCGCTGAAACCGGCATGGTAAGATGATTCCGTTCAACGTACCAGCAACCATCGTCATACTAACGGCGGCCCAGAAACTGTTCTACGTCTGCTGCGAATGCGGTCACATTTTCACTTGAGCGAGACCTTGTATCGATACCCAGGCACCGACACGTCGCTGTGCAAGATGTTCGCATTATCATTTGTATTTGGCAAGGCGTTTACAAAAGGTTATGACAAGGTTCTGTCATGGGCGCTGGAGACTTTTTAGAAAGGAAATTGAACCTGTATTTTAAACATGATACTGTATTAGACTGCATATGGCAGTAGGAGAGCTTGGAGAAGGAAATTGAATCTTGGCAAGCTGCGATTCGCAGTCTTCGTCTACTCATTTTAATGAATTGTGTTGCGTGAATCTTGTAAAAATGTTGTGAAATGTCAAGAGCTGAAAGGTGTTTTTATTCTCGCATCAACGCCTCGCATATGCCCGAGTATAGTATTCATAATTGTACAGTATTCCACTCGTACACGGCTGTTGTCAGCCAACCCTGTTCCTCTGGTCTATCCTGTGTCTTTTGTAAATCACCACCCGTCCCCTCGCTTCCCTAACATTGTGTCGTAATTTGTTTATGCCTGCATAGGAGCCATTGACAAGATCTTGCTCCACTTCTTGCGCTTCAGCTCTGCGCCAACAGCGCCGTTGATACGTGAACCAACGGGGTCACCAGACTTGTTCAACAAAACACAGGCGTTGTCGTCAAACTTGACGACTGAACCGTCGGGGCGCTGTGTAGGGTATCGGGTTCGGACGACGACGGCGTGACGAATGTCACCTCGCTTGACCTTGTTGGCAGCAGACATACCAGCCATACCACCAGAGGAGCTACCACGCTGCTCCTGAACGACGACAACGACACGGTCACCTGGGCAACAGTTAGTTATTTGTCGAACAGCTTCGAGTAATCGTTCGAGTCGTAGGTGTCATTGTGATTGGAAGGTCATCGTACCGATTCGGGCATGTCGCTTCTGGCCAACGACCAAGACGCATTCAACAAGGGCAGCGCCCGAGTTGTCGATGCAGTTAAGCATGGTCTACCATTGTCAGTATACAATAATAGATAAATTTCCATAAAAACGTACCTTTAATTGAATCATCTTGACTGTGTATCCGCACGCGGAGGATCGATAGCTCTACTCTCACCACGGTTCAACTCGGGATATCGTCAACTTGCCCAACTGAACTTTTCCACTAGTATCACGTGCGACAGCCACAGCTGAAGCTGCGCCACATATTGATCTAACATCTCATTGAGACACAGCCCCACCCGTCGCCTGGCCAATGCCCCCAAACCGGCCTTGATCAGGGAAGGACGAGCAAAGCAACCCCTAACCTCCAAGGCCGGCGAGACACTAACATGTCATTCCACCTTGATCATCTCTTCCCTCCTTCAAGTCCGATTCCTTGAGAGGTTATACGTTGCATCGCCGTTTTCTCACCAAAGTCTGAACCTCGTCTGTTCGTTATATCGTTCTTTACCGAAGAGACTTCAGTCTCCGCTCCCCTTGCTAAGGCTATGACGTTGCGGCACGGATGAAACTCAATTAGAACAACAACGACTGATATCGGCTTTCTCTCTTTCGCCTCCGACATCTGTGCTTGACGGGAGCTGAAAAGCATCGACCGTCGCTCTGACAAGGCTGTGATTCAGTGAACCAACGATCGGCATCTCCGCTCTTTTCTCGTTCGGACTTTTGCAGCTAGTCTCTTGAGGGACACGTACGCTCCTTTGTTTCTTCAACGGCAGTTTTGCCAGCACGATTATCTCCAAGGAGACTTCAAGTTTGGCAATATGCCTCCTTCACAGACTGCGGCCAACAAGAAGCCGCGCATGACACTGGCTCAAGTGTCAGCATATGATGACATTCTCACTGATGCCCTGGTTGATCATGTGAGTGGTTTATGATTAAGTATCCTGTGAGAGGGCAATGCGACTCTAACACAGCTAGGTCTTTTATTGGACAACAGTTCCAAAGAACCGTACATCTTATCACCCCTCGCGAGGTGTAAAAGAGGAAGAAATTAGCAAGATCCTACAAGAAGAGGTGGTTCTGAAGAAGGATTTGGAAAGTGCCGAGAAGCGATTGTTGACAACAAACGGACTCAAAAGATTTCACAATGCATTGAAAACCGACAAGGAGAAGGATGACTTCCGAAAACATCTCAGACGTTATGTGCAAATTTATCTACCGGATTGTCCCTGGGAAGTCAGCTCAACGAACCGATACACGATTGTCAGCCACGAGGCAGCCGTAACAGCCAGACGAGCCATACGGCGCAACGAAGCTATCAAGTACCTCTCAGGTGTCCAGGTCGTCATCACACCAGAGGAGGAGAGGGCAATCTCATCACAAAAGAAGGATTTCAGCATTGTTGTTAGCTCACGAAGCAAGTGCACAAGTCTTTTCATGGGACCTGCCCGATTTGCGAATCATGATTGCGATGCAAACGCCAAACTTATGAGGACGAGCCATGCCGGGATCGAGATTATCGCAACGAGGGCGATTGAAGCAGGAGAGGAAATCACAGTCACGTACGGAGATAACTACTTCGGCGAAAACAACTGCGAATGCTTGTGCAAGACATGCGAGGACCTGTTGAGGAATGCCTGGGAGCCAGAAGAGGGGACAGCGCCAGTTCAAACGGGCATTGAGCAGATGCAGTCGGATGGTTACTCGCTCCGACGACGACGAAGAGACGACAGTCTGTCTGGTTCTTCTAGGACACCATCAGTCACCCCTGATATGCGACCACGAATTACGAAAGCTAATTCGAGAGGATCACTACTGGCTCGAGATTCGTCATCTGTTAGATCTCCATCCGTCGAACAAACCAGTCGCAAGCGAACAAACGATGTTCTGGCCACACCGCCCAAGACACCAGCGAAACGACAAAAGCTTGGAGTTCAGCCAATAGTCTCGGATTCTTCATCGCGCGGCACATCTGTCACAGCTAGTGAATCGAGCGGAGCTGTCGAAACAGATGTAACCTCACCTGAGAAGGAGACGCCAGAGCCTGTTCAAACACCATTGAAGGGCACATTAAACAAGCAGAACAGTGAACAAAGCAGGATCGCACCAGTCTCGCCACAGAGCACGGAGGGTTCGCGATCACCACAGCAGAAGAATGGGACTACGTCGAGCAATCGAAGCAGTTTGGATACTATGTCTATTCAAGCTATTTTGAACGATCCACTAGAGTCCGATACGGAAAGAGAGTTTAACGCAAAGAAGATGAAGGAAGCAACGGTGGTACCTCCACCAGTTGAACCAGTTGCACCAATTGCAACTAGTATTGAGGCAGTTGAGGAGGGCCAAGCGGCTGATGCAGAACAGCCACAGCGGAAGAAGCAACAACGCCGTGTCTACAAGGAGGACACGCCCCCAGCTCGAGTACGAACACCGGGCGACTACCTTCTTACACCGTTACTTTTATCAGAACCTGAGATGGCTTGGATTCAGTGCACCATCTGCGACGGTTACTTTGTACAACAGAATGCGTACTTTACACGAGCTTCGTGTCCTCGATGCGAACGACACTCGAAGCTTTACGGATATATTTGGCCAAAGACAGACAAAGCAGGACCTAATGACAAGGAAGAAAGGATCTTGGATCATCGCACAATTCATCGATTCTTGGATCCTGATGATGAGCGAAGGGTGAGAAATCGCAAGAGTTTTGGAGCCCTCAAGACGAATACGGAAGAGGCCGAGGATGACCGAGGACGCAAGCGGAACAGCACAACTGGTTTAATTGGAAGGATTGCTCCAGGAATAGAACAAGACTCGGGCCACCGAAGGAGTGGAAGGTTACGAAGAGTGAACAGCAGGTTGCTTGACCCGTGATATGACAATCATGAGGAATAATTGCTGAAGGATATTTGGACCGAACATATTTGCATTTTCTTTGGAGGCGAGCGGGATTTATTATTGTATACTTGTAAGAAAGCATAAGCATGTTGGTTACACCACGTCCTGGGCTAGTACTAATAGATAGTCGACCCACCATCCAGGCAACGTTATTTATTATAAATGCTTCAACGTTGAAGGACTTTTGCAAATTGCCCACTCCGATTTGAAGCCGAGAATTGAAGGAATTCTCTACGTGGCTTCACATGAAATAATGGAGATCTCATTCATAGCGATTTTTGACGAATGAGATTGATAATCACAACGTCATTGACCCATAATGTTCGAGTACATAAACTGTCCATGCCGTTGTTACAACGAGATTGGAGTTTCATATACCGTGATATCTTTATCTCGACGGAAATACCCTCAACATGGCCGCCTATCTCACCAAGCGAATTACGAACTCTCACCACGGTATTCCTCTCTCGAGGCCCGAAACTCCTGCTCCTGCAAAGAAAGAAAAATGCAGCCGTCCCATCCCCAACGTAGCAGCCAAGGGCGTTCCCTTCTTCACCCCAGCGCAGGATCCCCCCGCGGGATCGGCCATTAAGCCTGAAGATGGAAGACCTGTGCCCAGATTGTTTCAGCCCCTCAAGATCCGAGGTGTCACTATGCAAAACAGAATCTGGGTGAGTCCCATGTGTCAGTACTCATGCCATGAGGGTTTTATGACGCCCTGGCACATCACCCATTACGGAGGCATGGCTCAGCGCGGTGTAAGTGGCGTTCCCACTAATAACAAAAATAAAAAAACGACAAAAACTGACATGAATAGCCTGGACTTATGATGGTCGAGGCTACTGCTGTGCAAGCCAATGGCCGTATCACACCTGAGTAAGTTTTACTCTGATAGAGTTTCGTATCGTATAGAAGCTTACAGAACAAGGGACGCTGGTATCTGGCTTGACGCCCACGTTGACACTCTCCGTAAGAACGTTGACTTTGCACACAGCCAAAACGCCAACATCGCTATTCAACTCGCCCACGCAGGCCGTAAAGCTAGCTGTGTGGCCCCTTGGCTCAGCGCAGGTGCCACAGCCACAGAGGAAGTCAACGGTTGGCCCGATGATGTCGTTGGACCCAGCAATGAGCCTTTCAATGAACACTACCCCACGCCTCGCAGCATGACCATCCAAGAGATCAACCAACTCAAGAAGGATTTCGTCAAGGCTGCGAACCGCGCCGTCAGTGCCGGGTTCGATGTGATCGAGCTGCACTTTGCGCACGGTTACCTCGTCAGCTCATTCTTGACGCCCAGCGTTAACAAGAGAACTGATCAGTACGGCGGAAGCTTCGAAAACAGAACTCGTCTCGCGCTTGAGCTCGTCGAGGAAGTCCGCGCCGTCATCCCAGAGACCATGCCTCTCTTTGTCCGCATCAGCGCTACAGACTGGCTCGATACTAACCCCGAGTACAAGGGTGAGAGCTGGACCGTCGACCAGTCTGCCAAACTAGCCAAGCTTCTCGCCGAGCGCGGCGTCGATGTTATCGACGTGTCCAGCGGCGGCAACCACGTTATGCAGAAACTGCAAAGCGGACCTGGCTACCAGGCCAAGTTCTCCAAGTATATCAAGAAGGAAGTGGGCGATAAGATGCTCGTCAGTGCCGTTGGCAGCATCAAGACGGGCACGCTAGCTGAGGAGATCATCTCTGGTGGTAAGGATGAGAATGATGTGGCGCTGGATCTTGTCGCTGCGGGACGAATGTTCCAGAAGAACCCTGGACTTGTGTGGGCGTGGGCGGATGATTTGGATGTTAAGATCCAGGTTGCGCATCAGATTGGTTGGGGATTTGGAGGAAGGGCTGGATTTTAAGATGGAAAATGTGTGCATGATGTACCTGAAGCCCTGTAGTATGTAACTGGGACGAATAAAAAGGCGGTTATGATTGTGATATGACCTAATTTGGTAATTCATCCTGTGACTATTCTGATGCGCAGAAGTGAGTAACATGTGAGTGAGTCCATGTCTGATGTCAAATTGTATGTCCTTGTATAGGCCTGTGATATTGAAAGCTCATCTATATCACTCCTAGGTCATTCATACCAGGTTTCATCAACTAACTATTTCTTCTCTCTCCATTCCTTTTCTAATCCCTGTCTCCCCTCTTCCACTCGCTTTTCGACGATAAGAGGTTTCTTCTCATCTACCTGTGTTCCAATAAGTATACATTCTCCACCTCGGTCACTCAGCTTACTTGATTCTCAACATCAGTCGTTTCCGCAAAGGCCTTGTTGACTGTATCGTATACATCGTTCTTCCACTCCGCCACGCGGGCTCCAAGGCCAATGTAGAGTGTATAAGCAGGATGCATTGTAGTTTGAATATGATGATGAAACTTGAGAGAAGGGAATGGTTTTATTCCAAGTCAACTCCTCGTCATGTCAGCGTCAGCAGTTGAGCTCACGTAAGCGACTTAACAGCCATAACGCCTTGACCCTTTACTCCGGAGAAGCAGCTCACGGCGTATTGCTCTTGGCTAAAGAACTGCCGAAGCTCTTTTGTTAGCTATCTCCGAACGCTTCGAAGACTTACTAAGCCGCCTCAAACCTCGATAAGCGCCGAAGCACTGAGAAGCAAGGTGATACTGACAGCGTTGATATCCCAACGGGGTTCAGATGGCTTGTTTACTTGTGTATTCGTTCAAGAATTTGAAATTGATCGTTACCATAAAAGACACTTCCTATATTAGTATAAGATCCATGTTCTCTTTCCGCATAAATTCCCTCCACATCCACCAATCCTTTGAGATTGTCGGCGCTTCGCATCTTTCACATCGCTCGGATATCAAACAAGAGTTGCATTGGCAACGCATTTGGTCGGTACCGTCCACTGTCAATTCATCCCGCTTCTTCCACCATTTCTGTAAGAAGATAATCACATCATCTGTGTGTCCAAGCCCACAGTACCGGCTGTATGCTTGCACCTTGCTCAACACCAGCTGACAGTGTGTTTCACGAACTACACTCACACCACAAATGAAGAGCGGGAAAAGCGAGCAAGTCACGGCACTATCATCCTCTGAAATGTGTTCGATGAGTGTGAGAAGCTGTGTGAGACAATCCCAAGCTCTTCCCTGGTTGGGAGGGCTCGTTGGATAGACTGTGAAATGCAACATCAGTGAAGCGGCTAAACGATAGCACTGCGCAACAAGACTTTGCTGACTAGTAGAATATTGAAGTGAGATATCATGTAGTGCCTTCTCGATCGCTAAAGCTTCCATGAGCTGGTTCGGCTTCAGCGCGCGCATTACCAACTGATCAGTTGCAGTCGGCAAGATATTATTATTGACCTGTGACCTTGGCTGCACACTTGTTACACCATCATCTGTGGTCGAACTGTGAGATTCATTTGATTGACGCAGGATAATTATTCGTTCAATGATTGCTAACAGTCCGTCGTTGACCCCAATCCACAGTGATTTTGAGAGTGGCTTGTTACCGAAGCACTTGGGGAGAACCTCTGCGGCACCAGAGACGCCAAATGCATCCATCGTTTCTGCGCTCACAGAGATGCCAGGCCTTTCAGTAGATGTGACTGTTGCGAGGATGTCATGAAAGTAGAACCACTCCAGAAGTATCTGACTGGCATCGCTGAGAGCACCAGACGATGCGTTGGAACGCTGATCAAACTTGCGGCGTACGAGGTCACGGTTGGCATCGAGGTGGATTCTCCAGTTTGCCTCATCACCGCCTTCACAAGTGCTCCATTGACATAGAAGCATGGTCGCAGCGATGGCGTAGTCGATTTGTGATATTTCGGGCTCTTGCCCGCCCTGGGCTGAATTATTCTGTTGGATCACCCAAAACAGGTTCCTAGCATGCCGTGTCAGGGCATAACTATAGTGTTTCCATTTGGTCTTTTCCAGTTGACGACGATCTTCCGTGTCGTCAACCGCCGTCTGTCGCGAAAGGGCCCTAGACAGATGGCTCGCGGAGAGGCTGAGGACCAAGTTCAACAAGCCCCAATCTTGCTCGTCTTGCAAGGCCATAGGCAGGACGACGTTATTGATGGCGTTGAGATCAGTGCAAGTCGCAGATATTAAGATTTTGGAAAAAGTCCCAATGAAGTGGTGAAGAAGGCGTCTCTCTAATGGAGTCTGAACCTCAGGAACTAGAGATGGCAAGACAATGTTGCCAAGTAAGTCGGGTGGGCTTGCCCGTTCCTGGTTGTAAATGTCGAGCCCATCATTGGAGTCGTTCGCGGTAGCTTGAAACTGTAATGGTGATGAGTTGTCGACTGTTTCAACAGCTATATCTGGACTACCAAAGGCATTGGATGAGTCTTCTGGCACAGCTACTTCCGGCTGCCTGTCTGGACATCGCCTTAAAGACATATTCTGCTGTACTGGGGCATCGGGCTCAGTACTGGCAAGCCCAGAGTCAGCTTGCGACTCAACCGATGCTCCTTCTGTGGTCGAGTGAGTGGACCTCCTCGTGCCGGTGCTATCACGCCTTACGCCGCTCGTTCTGTGTGTTTTGGAGGACCAAGTCCTGGCCGGCTGATAGCCCTCGCAATCCAGACGATTCCGAGTGCAGTTCCAACATACTGGCTTCCCTTCATCGCATTTCTTACGGCGCCTGCGGCATGTATAGCATCCGGTTTTTGTGCGAACAATGTCCTTGCGGGTTGTCGGCATAACGAATGCAAAAGCACGTCAGGCCTCAGAAGCGGGGATGATCTAGCTTACGATATGATGATGATGTGTCTCGAGGTTGAGATGCTGTATGGAAGGGAGCTAGGAAGGCGAGAAGCGAAATCGGGGGCGATGCTATAGACGGTAGGTGGGGGAGGTCGTATTAAACCGTAGGCCACTCCTCAGGGTATCAGAAGAATTGGCCGCTGGAAGCATAAGAGACGAAATTAGTAGATCAGTTTATGCTACTTAGGCTAGACTTCTTAGACTACTTATTTTTGTACCCTAAGACTTTGAGGGTCAACTTTTCTGCTACCCACTAGCCACTGCAACGACAGATATAACGTGCTATCCACTATAATACAGTGGCCTCTGGGCCTATATCTCCGGTTTAATGGGTCGTGGCTGCTTTAGGCACGCCACATATGACATAGCCTATAATTTGTTATCGAAAATGTCAGTAGCCAGCAGGAGTTTAATAGATCTCTTAGTAGTCTGCTTTATATGGTTTACTACCTCATATAAGTTCATTCCGGCTGTGTAAGTAATACGAAACATCAATATAGTAATTTAGGTCGTCACTAATTCCAGCGATGTAGGCAACAGAGCATTGGTGCGGTCCAGTAGGGACAAGCCAAAGACGAAGGACAAATAAAGGATGGTACGCCAGTCGATTTTGTGCCTGAGCTTCCTTTAGTTGTTTGTTTTGTGGTAGAAATTCGCGAGGGAACTGTTCTTACACCAGCTTACGCTCTTCTTCAGGAGTCCAGTCTACGAGCACCTCAAGGGTCTTTTCGAGGTCGGGGTCACAAGCCTAGGGCGTATGGCGCGCGATGCATTAATCCTTTTGATCTGTTATCCCGTCGTCTGCTATCTTGAGCGGGTTGAGCGTCGACTAGGTTTTGGGGAAGGGAAGATGGAGAAAAGACTTGTCTCAGATTCTTGTGTCTTTGCCTGTTAATGTGTATAAGGATGGTGCATCACGATGTTGACAAACGCCAGTGAACCGAGACACAAAACAAAACAGGGTATCGCTTCACGAGTCATAACCCCACACATTTGATATATAAGTTGATCAACCTGGAAGTGGACGACGCTATCAGTCTTTGAGATGGTTCTGCGACAAAATAGGGTGGCCAATCTACTTTCCGTTCTGGATCTAGAACTGGGTCGCGGGGTATAACAGTTGGGGATATGACATATGCTATCTAGATCCCCGCCACCTCCACACTTTCGACCCCCAGACTCCAGAATTATACCATTTACGGAAACACTGTGTGCGCGCACAGCGCGCTTACAGCGTTCGCAGGCAGATCTGCACTCAGGGCGTTGGATCGACGCACTTATATCGTTCGATAGCGTTACTCCACTCAACCGACTTACATGGCAGGCGGGTCGCAAAAAAATAGGGACTTGATACAAGCCAGACGAAAATATTGGCACTTTCTTAGGCTATATATCCACTAAAACTGATCTAATATTTTCATCAGCTACTAGATCGATATCGGTTTTTATGTGATGCACCTGCATGGACCCTTCGACGCAATTGTACAGATGCCAACAGGCCAAGCTTCAAAACCCCCAAGCCTCAAATATTGTGCTTATATCGACGCTGGTCATTCCTTCATTAGACTGTCAACACTCTGCTGTGCTTCGTGTATCAAGTCCGACTTAAGCCTCGTCCTCATATGAACACATGCACACTTCGTTCAACACAGTCATGTTCACAGTTCAGGAGCTTCTCGATATAACCGCCCCTCATGCTTATGGTATAGGGGCACTCCTGATTATCGCTATACTGGCGACTTTGGCAAGACCTTTGCGCGCCAAGTCTTTCAAAAGAGCTTCAGGGGAGATTGCTGCTCCTACAAAACCCTTTGTCAGACCAACGGCTGCGCCAACAGACTACACTGCTGATTCTTTGCCTGATCCGATCTTATACCGTCCCTTCCGCCATGGTCCCAATTTCATCACAATGGGCATCAGAAGGCTCAGCTGGGATCATTGGATTGAGATGGACAAGTACTACCCGCGCTACCACGACATCAAAGCAGCTGAGCTCAAGAAGGATTTCGAGAGCCATGTCAAGTTCCTCGACACGCCTGAGTTGCGCCTTGCATGCTTCGAAGTGTATGATGAGATTACGGGATATCTAACAGAAAGGTATCCCAACATCTTTACAATTGCAGACGGCTTCCTTCGCAACGCTGTGACTGGCGAGAAGTTTGCGCACCCCCCGAGTATGTTTGCCCCTCTCCACAGGTTCATTTCTTTTCTGGACAATGGTTTGCTAACAATTTCCTGTAGCTGATCCCCATACGGCAATGGCAAATGCGGCTCTATGCGTCCAGGAAGATCTCATCATCATGGCAAAAGAAGACGGTATGTTTTTTCTTGGCCCGGTCTCACGATTTCTGGGGAGTTTTTTTTTTCTTTTTCTTTTGCTAATATACAAGTCTTTAGACGGACAATATCATCTTGATGGTGCTGCTGTCTGTCTGCCCGGCTTTTGGCGGTTGCGGGAGAAGTATCGCATGTCCTTAGATACGCTACATATCGAGGCAGGCGTACCGTATTACCAGGAGAAGCTGCAGAAGTCTATGAATCGCTACTTCGATAAAATGGGCCCAGAACAAACCGTTACACGAAACAACGTACGTTGCTTGGACTGATGAAGCCTCCGTGTACTTGACTAATCCGTCATCTCCGCCCCTATGTAGTATTTCATTCAGCTAGATGACGGTCTTCACTGGTCTCATAGAATGGGCCCTCAGAACGGAAACGACCCAGCTTGTAAGTCCAACTCAAACCTTTCCTGCGGGTTCCTCGAGTATTGAACTGACGAACTTTGACAAGCCTGGGCCAAAGCCAATGACAAAGGCATCACGATCGAGGACTTGCATTTCCGATCTGAGCGTCAGACTCTGCGACGTCTTCCAAAATCAGGTGTCCTGCTCTTCACTGTCCGCACGTACTTTGAGCCCATCTGCAAGATCGCCCAGGAGCCACACATCCCAGGCAGGTTAGCTGATGCAATCCGTAGCTGGGACGACACAGTGTCATACTACAAGGGTAAATCTCACTGGGACAAGATCCTGCTGCCTTATCTTGATGATCAGCACGAGAAACAAGAATCCAGCGGTCTTCTGACCGAAGCTTCTGAGGGAGAGTTCCCACTTTAGAGAAGTTTCATCCCATATAGGAGGGCCGAAGGGGTTTGAGTACGGAGTCTTGATCATACCAGTCGACATATCGCGCTGAAACCACGCGCCGGCATTCTCTACATGAACGGATTTTAGATGACTAGCCGAATTTTGTACCTTGATCAATAAAGCTGTTCCATTTTCCATGATTTAAACCTTTATCTTTGACATGACCGAGCTTATTAGTAAACATTTACGGGCGTCTATATTACGAAGAGCATCAACAACGCCTGAGCCACTATCTGTGACCTGACGTAGTTTATCAGTCGTCGCTTACGAGCGTACAGGCCACAAGAACACTATAAAGCGCGAGCCCCGAAGCCCCTTTGGCCCCTCACGGTTAGAGTCACATAGCATAGTTTCTTTTGTTTTGAGGTGTCTCTTCCAAAAAAGCATCAACATTCATTGCACCGTCACAGAACACAATGAGCAGCTATCAAGACTCATGGGCCCATGGAGTGGGAACATATACACATCAATTGAGGAGATATACATACGCAAAACAACAAAGAGAAAATCTGGTATACAACTACAAAGGCTCAAACATTTGCACTTCACTCTAAAACCAAAACTTGATCAAAGGCCTAGTCCGTACAGCTTGGCTCACCAAACTGCACTGTCCAGTTGAAATGCTGCTGACCGAGATCTCAGGATGCACCAGGCCCATGGAAGTCTGTGAAGAAAGTAGAAAAGTTAGCAGCTGTATGATGTGCTGTGTCATGTGCTATCTACGGGAAAAGGGTACAGCGGGAACTTACTCTTGCGGCCATAAGTATAGTAGAAAATAACACCCAGACCGGCAAACCCTGCAAGGACGACGGATGCGTAATTCATGGATATTTCGGTGACTGGCAGGGAAGTTGGCATACTAAAGAGCACAAGCTCAAAGGAGATCCATAGGATAGCAACGACGTTTGCCACGGGGCCCAGCCATGGGCCTGCATTCCACGGCGCCACTGAGACCTCGCGTCGTCCGTTTAAGAGGCTCGTTGTAATAGGGATGATGTAGCCTAGGGCCAAGGCCACTACACCAACCGACACAAATGCTGTGAAAGCGCTTGAGCTTCCAAGATTGATCAGACCAAGCAGCATCTCCACAATAGTGACAAGAACCAATGCAGCGAAGGGCTGTCTGTGATACATGGAGGACCATAGAGACCAAAATGGAACAGCTTTGTCGCGGGAAAAAGCAAAGGTGCAACGAGACGCTGTAATGGTGATGCTGATGGAGCAAAACAGCGTAACACCAAAGACGAATGTCATGATGATGACAGCCCCTGCACGTGTACCCATGACAGTGTGAAGAATATAAGGTAGGGCCTGACCGTAGGGCGCAGCGAGGATACCCTCGACAGGAGGCAGTGTGAAGCAGATGGGAAGCAGGAAGAACAATGCTGCGACTCCTCCAATGGGGATGGCAAACATCAAGGCTTTGGGAACTTCTTTCTCTGGGTGTCGGCATTCTTCCGCCATGGATGTGATCATGCCAATGGCCGAAAAAGTGTAAGCAGGGGGCAATAGTCCGATAAAGAAGCTGAAGCCCGTGGGATATCCAGAGAGCGATCCATCATAGTGACTCAAAGCATAAGCGGCATCATGCCGTCCAGCTTTTGCTGTGACGGACAAGGCAATAGCAATAGCGATGACTGTAACCAAGGTAGTTGTTGCAGCAGCGGTGTCCACCATAGGCAAGAATCTGTCTGACAGGAAACAGATGGCAAAGGTTAGAAGACAGATGCAGTAGAAGATGAGGACTAACTGCCACTCAGTAGCCGTCCAATCTGGAACGTAGATGGCGATTGTTCCGGCGATGAGCGAGGCGAAGCCGAAGTTGACTGAGAGCGCGATAGTCCAGTTTCCGATGAGCCAGATCCAACCGTTCAAGTATGAGTACAGGACAGCCCTGCCGCGGGAGTTCAAATTGGCCGACGCTCCGGAAACAAGCTGGAACGTCCAGTAATACGGACCGGCGGAAGTAGGGTATCGAGAGGCCAGTTCTGCCAAAGATATCGCGACGGCGCCGTCAAGGACCAAGACGACAAGCAAACCGACAAACAGAGAGAGCGGACCGCCACCGATAATGCCAACGAGTAGAGGTCCACCTAGACCATATGGAACAGCAGCAATAGCCAAGGTCATGAAGAGGATGGTCGTGAATGACCGCGTACGCTGGAAGGATGCCACATAACCAAGCTCACTAAGGCGCACGTCCTCGATGCTCGCGCGTCGGCTGGGTGACGCTGCCAAAGGCTCGTCTGCCTTTTCATTCGTCTCCTTCATGGGGATAGAAGCCACTGACGGGGTCTCAAGCATCATATATAGCTCAGTGTATGAAGTCTTGTTCCGTGCTGGGTCGCTTGTCGTTAAGAGTGTATATATATGATCGAAGAACAATCACTCGCAGGTAGGTACGAACAAAACAAACAGGAGTAAGGGATGATTGTAAAAAGAACAAGATGGATTATCAATGGCGTTTCGCAGCATGTATATGGGCTATATACTATATAGATCCCATGAATCGGGACAAGCGGATGGCCAGTGTGCGTGGACAGGAGACGTATATTGACTTGGCCCTCCTCGCGCTCCAGCTTGTTGACCACCTACCTACCTAGTCTATCTAGATCCTATTCATGCTAGGTTTTTGGCAAGTGTGGTTTAGCGAGCATCAAATGAGCAGCCTGAAAGTTGGAAACACCACCGGAACTTGTGGCGAGAGTTGGTAGTGTTATCATTACTTACACATCAATTGGGGAAATCCCCAGATTCCAGGTGGAGACCGTTGCATCTTTCCCCGCAGGATACCAGGGGAATAGCGCTGCAGGGATCCTCAGGAACGATAACTACCTCACCAGACCAACCCCAATATGGTTCAAAGATTGGCCAAACCCCTCACCCGTCATATCTCTTGTCGACCACTGACACGTCTGGGGAATCTCTAACTAATGTGTGCCATGCCCGGCGTCATTAATAAGTACATAGTATTGAATTGACCTGATTCGCTATAGTTACAGTATGCTGGCTCGGTCATGTTCTATGTGTTCTCGCCTGACGGCGTTCTAAGGGATGGACAGACAAAGCGGCCGAGAAGAAGCGCTGACCTCATTCACCAGTCACTCAAGTTCGAGTCTGTGATTTACGTCAAGCAGTGGATCTCAAAATCATGGGAATTGGAGTCACTGCCCGAAGCGTGGACCGACTTATTCCAGGATCTGAACCAGCACGCTGTGGTCATATGATAGCCAGAGGGCCCTGATGGGCTACATGTGCCTTTCCTACCTCGGGGACTTGTCCAGTCCTATCGAAGTAAAAGGTATTGACTTCCTTTCGCCAGTCCACCACTGAGTACGTCTGGAGCGTATTGCCGATACGGGCGACCTGTGAATAGTGGAAGGCTTCACCGTTACCCTCCGTGCTAAAAGTAATCGAAAGACTGAGCCCTGGACCTGATGGCGGTCTGAAGCGGAGGGAGGAGAGGAAGAGAAGCGGATTTGTTTTCGAAGAAGGGAACTGATAAGAAAGAGTTTACAGAATTCGATAATTCGTCTCGATTGTAAGTCTTTAACCCTCGGCCATGTATCATACTCTCTGTGCTTGATGTCTAGGGAACAGGTAGCGCTCGTTTCTGTTACCCTGAATTCTTAGTAACTCTCTTACGAAAGATACAAGACGCTTCCCGTCAGGAGTCTAGTAGATAGGGTGGATTGGGTGTGTTGACAGCTCTTCACGCTGGGGATCTTGATATACAGTCAAGTCTCCCAACCCTTCCCCACATTCATTGTTCAGGACCGCGCAAAGCGCGCTTTCCGAGGGAGACGCCGCATGTCAGGTAAGTCACTTGATAAGGAGGCTTATCAAGTTACTCAAAAGAGCTAGCTCAAAGTCTCCAATCTTGTCTACCTACTAAGCTGAGAGGGAGGATCTGGAGGAGAGGAGCGAAGGCTAGAGAGCTTCTAAAACCTGATCGGCAAGCCCCGCATGACGGGAAGACCCGCGACCAGACTAGCCAGGCTTGGTTAGACAGCAGTGCTGAGTTATTGAAGGTTGTCCTAGTATTTCAAGCCGAAGACCAAAGTCTAACGCTATACTCTACACACAGCTTTAAATCAAGAAAATGTAGGGCGCAGTGCTGAGTTATGATAGATGGGAAGGGGGAGCTGAATGGTAAAGCTGGTATGAAGTAACGGCGATGGGGTGGAAAGGCAAACCTTGCCCTTTTGGCTTACTTCATTCAGTTTAGTCAAGCTGAAGTATCTTTGGCCAGGTTGAGCAATCAGTTCTCCTTGCATACCTGTTATATATGATCCTGACCGTTATACTACCGTAGAGATAGATGCTCTAAGCTCAATGGAGAAAGTCTGTCGGCCACAACCAAGCATGACTATCTCAAAACCCTAGTAAGGACGGCTCGTCTTTCCGCGAGATATTCACTTATGCCTACTAAACTAGAACATCGACCAGTAAGCAGCAAGACTTTTCGATGCCGGACGACACTATCTGACCTGCTCTGTCTGAAGCCGAGGATATGCATCACTTGCGAGCACCCTGGGAGTTGGTTCCTGCTCAAACCTCGTAGTCAGATGATGACTGAATGTTTCAACTCCCAAACCCGTAGATAGTCAAGGTTTAGCTTCTTTAAGCTGGAAAAACAAGACACCAAACTCGGATAGCCCGAGAGGGCACATGGCACATCAAGAAGGCTGCTGACACCTAATCATCTATCTGTGACGGGCTTGTATGAGGACTGACCTTTTATAAAAGGTCCTGGCACGAAACCAGCCCAGAGATGGATAGACTAGGTTCAATGACTGCGTGTATGTACGATATTGTGACAACCTGAAATGAATCTGCCTGTCTGCAGATTTAACCATCATTTCTATTTCTTCACATATTCGCTGGCGACTTAATAGCAATTCTTCAAGATTAACGCAGCATTAACTCTAATGCTGAATAAGACTTGTGTATCTGGCATTCTCAAGTCAAGTCCGAGACAGAGCAACAGCTTTCTGCACAGCTTCTGAAAAGTCACTGATCGAATGGATAGGAAGGCCACTTCCTTCGAGCTACTCGACGAGAGTTAGGACCTTCTTCTTCTTCTTCTTCTTCTTCTTCCTTTTGTGTGTACGTGCCGATGTGCCGATGTGCCGATGACATCCAAGGTTGCTCCGTCATGGCGACGAGGCAGTGAAGAAGAGGTCTTGGAGTATGTTTTGAATTGACTTAAAATTCTACGACCCTCGAGAGAGTCCGTACATTGGATTCTGACCACTACAGGAATCTTTGACCTTCTGATCTCCAGCAAGGTTGCATCCTTGGCTCTGAAGATAGTGTACAAACGGGAGACCATTGTATGCAACATCTCGATAGAGTGCTCGCTAGCAAGGCCGAGTCCCTTTGCGATAGCGTTCGCATCGTTCCTCGTAATGTCCTTTCCGTAGGATAGATGCAGCTTGATAATGCTGTCGGGGTCCTTCTCGGCAGCCTCCTCGACATTCATTCCACCGCTTCTCGAAACGACAATTGCGGGCTTGCTTTGGGTTCTGTCTTCTGCAAAGTATAAGCAGAACTCTTTCTCGTACTGCACTATTTCTGTGAGGTAGACTTTGTTGACGACAAGACCTCGTTCTGAGGTCTGCTTCGTGCGGAAGCGGTGGCCGATCATGCGACCAGCGAGCTCCTGGGGATTAAGGGAACAAAGCGTCGAAGCGGAAGCGTGGCAATCATTAGCCCCCAGATACACTCTCGCAGTATACTTTCAAGATTTTGATCTGGCCTACGAGTTCACTTTGCGTACTCCGCCCTGGAGGCCGTTGTCAAATGTGCCTTTGCCACGACCCCCGGCTAAGATCTGGGCCTTCAAAACTCCCGAACCATCAAGGTAGACAACAATTTAGTACAGGGAGATCGATGCCACCTCACTCTTCTGGATTGCGATTCATCATTCACCTAAGTAATCTGTCGCGCTCATGACCTGTTGCGGTGTTGTGGCAACTCGACCACGGGTTGGTTAGTGAGTGCTAAAGGTACGCTTAGATGGCCGTGTCTTGTCAGATAGGCAGACGTACCCCGGAAAGGATCGATTGAGCGGCATGTTCTTGTACACCTTGCATCATGGGGTTGCTTGACCTCGTTGCTGCTCTGATGGCGCTTGGAGCACCTCAAGTCAAGTGACGTCTGAGAAGGGAACTTCTTTCTTCTTTTCTAGGCATCATACCATCAATCTTCTAATCATTACATTTTGTTTGAATTATATCGGCTAGCTACGTAGGGCGTCTGATGGTCAGACTGTCCAGAGCACAGCCTCCGAGGCAGTTAGTGGTGGTTCCGGGGTCCGGAGTCAAGGGCCCAGCGATATTTGCCTGGATAAGTCAAGTCAGACCTTCCTCTAGGTAGCCTCCTTGCGTGTAAGTCATTCATGAGACTACTGGGTGATAAATCACAAGGTAAGGTAGATACGGACTGCCGCGTATAATAAAGGCCTGATCATTGGAGATATTAGCGGCACCATCATCTACGAAGCAATTGGCGCAACTTTGAGAGCCGGGCAAGACCAAAGCCTTGTCGTTGGTCTGAGAGGTGACTCCATGCCGGGTACCACTATGAAAGAAGCTCTTGAGGTGCTGCTACATGATTCGGCCACAGAGGCGATCATCCTCATTGGATAAATCGGAGGTTCGGCTGAGGTCGAAGTAGCTGAGCTACTCAAGAGCTTCTGCTCTGAGAATGGCATGTCCAAGTCCGTCATCAGTATCATATCAGGACGAACGGCTCCGCCTGGGCGCGCCATGGGTCACGCGGGGGCTCTGCTGGCAGCTGGGGAGCTTGGGTCAGATGCAAAGGCGAGAGTACTGCAGGGCTCTGGTGCTCGTGCTTTAGATCATCTTGGGTTGCTGGAGAATGAACAATCAAGTGGGTCCCTGTTCCATCCCTCATGCTGAGATGCTCGAGGCAGGCAGCTTTGAAGAAGTCGTAGGAGCCGATCTGAGAAGCTGTCATGAGTGCCGCACGACTACGTTGGACCCAAGACCCATGAACATGCTGGCAAGACCTTCTTCTCTTATAATTGAAACCATACTATAGAAAACGCTCGCATAGCCACGTCTTTGCGCTAGTGGTAAGGCGGAGTCTGTCTGCATGCGAAGATTGATGACATCCGCGGGATTCCCTGCGATACCGCCGAGAACGCCAGCGATTACTGCCTGAAGAATATAAAGGCTCACGCTCGGTTTTGCGACGCTACCGTCCTCACTGAAGGATGGTTGACTGTATTGGGCCTTGAATTACTCGTACACTCCTAGAAGAACGCTGGAATACGTAAGTTGTCGAAGAAGTGTGGCACTAAGCCCCGAGTATACACCACGGGGCCCTTCGACAGTCCATATCTGTCTTATAGCAGATAACATGGAGTTCCTTGATCCAGCAGAGCTGTGCTACAACCGAGCCTTGACAAGATCGAGCGGGTGGGTGAAAAGTGTTGTGGTCCTAGCCAGAAAGGTTGTTTCGTGTGACTAACTCTCGCTGACGTTGATTCTTGTCTCGACTCATGTTTGGTAAGCGCTTCAAAGGGCACGTTCTCTCTTTTCAAAGAGAAGGGAGATTGTTGTTTTGGCTCGTTCATCATGAACTATAGCTTTTGCCACCTGTACAGACCTGATCAAGCAGAGATATCGCAAAAACTCGCGAATATAATTAGGTCGGATGGTGACAACTTGTCATGGACATCATGAGGACGTGAGAATAGAGAGTTCTCAAGTCCTTGATATAAGATTTCATCCATGTTTGCAGGGCAATGGCCAGAGCGAGCTGTTAAAAATCATCGCGGCGATTCGGAGCTCATCTTTATGGGCCTAGTCTGAGAGCGACCCGCGTTGCTAGAATTAATGAAGTCCGAAATTGAAGCTCGCCCAGTCGTAGACTGTTATCGCTGGTCTTTTACCTGGATTTGGATCGTTTTCATGCGGTTGTACTGTGCCTACGTTTTTTATCGACCTTTTTCAAGACGACTGGATTGGTGATCCCTTTGAAGTCTTGCACTGAGGCCTTTTTTCCTACCGCGGAAAAAGTCTTGGGAACTCTTCTTTCTGAGCATTATGGCTAATGCTTCGTAAAGCAAACAGAACCAGCGACCGCAGCTCTTTGTTTGTATGGATACTGGTATGAATAGATAAGACGACACTACCTCCAGGGTAGGGTCACCGCCAAGACACGGGGAAACAGCCCTGAAATCCGGGCCAGGCAAAGATAAGCAATGCCTCGGGTTCCTGGCATAGCAACCAAGCTAAGCTGCAGTAGCTCAAGATCATCACGTCACAAGCACTGGAGCTTGTATCACCTGCCCCCGGGGAACCGACCGGGACCTGAATGAAACCCTTCCCTTCTTCACCGTTTCACCCTTCTTCCTTCTTCATCATCATCATTACAATACAAAAAATGACAACAAAGGGTTTCTGTCTGGTCGCTGCTACAGCCGCTCTGTCGGGCGTCTCAGCTCTTCAGATCCCTCTCAACCTCCAAATCCCCAAGCTCTCATGGAGTCCCTCCGGTCATCATGATCTACCTCTGGTGGACACCAAGGAGCTGCAGAAGAGCATCAAGCCTGAGAACCTCGAGGCGCGAGCAAAGGATCTGTACGAGATTGCCAAGAATGGCGAGGAAGAGTATGGTCATCCTACTCGCGTCATCGGCAGCGAGGGTGAGTTTATCGCCGACATCGGCATTGTTGTATCATGAAATTCAATCAACTAACATCTTGTGACTCAAGGTCATCTCGGTACGCTGTCCTACATTCACGCTGAATTGGCCAAGCTCGGTGGCTACTACTCCGTCTCGAACCAGCAATTCCCTGCCGTTTCGGGCAACGTTTTTGAGTCGCGACTCGTTCTCGGCAATGATGTCCCCAAGGAGGCTGCGCCTATGGGTCTGACTCCTCCTACCAAGAACAAGGAGCCTGTCTACGGAAAGCTCGTTCTCGTCGATAACGAAGGATGCAATGAGTCGGATTATCCCGAGTCTGTCGAGGGAAACATTGCTCTCATCCTCCGTGGAACTTGTCCCTTTGGAACAAAGTCTGGCAACGCTGGCAAGGCGGGTGCTGTCGCGGCCGTTGTGTACAACTACGAGAAGGGTGATGTTCACGGAACTCTGGGAACTCCTTCTCCTGACCACATTGCCACTTTTGGTCTCGGTGGTGATGAGGGCAAGGCTGTTGCTAAGAAGATCAAGGATGGCGAGGAGGTCGATAGTATCGCATACATCGATGCTGAGGTCAAGACCATCTCTACTACCAACATCATCGCTCAGACCCGTGGCGGTGATCCTGAGAACTGTGTTATGCTCGGTGGTCACAGCGACAGTGTTGCCGAGGGCCCTGGTATCAACGATGACGGCTCTGGCAGTATCTCTGTGCTCGAGGTTGCTGTCCAGTTGACCAAGTATCGCGTCAACAACTGCGTCCGTTTCGCCTGGTGGGCCGCCGAGGAGGAAGGTCTCCTCGGATCCGATCACTACGTTTCTGTCCTTTCCGAGGAGGAGAACCGCAAGATCCGCCTTTTCATGGACTATGACATGATGGCCAGCCCCAACTTTGCCTACCAAATCTACAACGCCACCAACGCTGCCAATCCCAAGGGATCCGAAGAGCTGCGCAACCTGTACGTTGACTGGTACGAGGAGCAGGGTCTCAACTACACCTTTATCCCCTTTGATGGCCGCAGTGACTACGATGGCTTCATCCGTGGCGGTATTCCTGCTGGTGGTATCGCTACTGGTGCCGAGGGTGTCAAGTCTGAGGAGGAGGTCGAGATGTTTGGTGGAGAGGCTGGTGTTTGGTACGACAAGAACTACCACCAGATCGGTGACGACCTGACAAACGTCAACTACACTGCTTGGGAGGTGAACACCAAGGTAAGTCACATTCTACCATCACATGTCTCGAAAACGGTAACACTAACATAGCATCCCGCAGCTCATCGCCCACTCTGTCGCTACCTACGCCAAGTCCTTCAAGGGATTCCCTGAGCGATCTACCGAGGCTACTGTCCAGACCGAGACATACTCTGACAAGACCAAGTACCACGGCAGCAAGCTCTTTATGTAAGAACTTTGTATTGGGTTTCGTTTGATAGCATAGCATACATATCATTGTAGCATTCATAGCACACGCACTCCTAGTAATGGTTGATTAATTGATTGGATGGATATCTCTACGTTAATAATTGCAAATGCCCAGCTAAGCTAAATCGACTCCATGTAGAAAGTGAGAAAGAAGTAAAAAATCATAACACATAACCAACAACCCAAGCGCAGATAAAAAAGATGCCCGTCTAAATCCATCCCCAATCAATCCTTAAATGTAAGTAAAGTAGCCAGAGCTTGGCTGTAAAACTGATTTCAACCTAAACACCGACTTTGCATATTTGTCATCTTTATCTAGACGACTTATCGATCCACTGAGGAGAGGGGGGTTGGTTTCATCATATACTCGAGACAAAAGCCTCATCGCGCTGATGTAACATTGTACGGGGTGCCAACAAGCACACCACCGGTGGGAAACTCGCAGCTGCCGACCTGTGAGGGTGGCATGCCGGTGTAATACTCAAAGTCATCACGTAGCTCCCTCAACTCTATAGGCAGAACGATTCTCGACAAAGCCTTTGGCGTAGTGAGGTTGGCGAGGGTTCCAGAGTATGGTGACGAAGAGGTAGTTGACCATGACGAGGCCGGAGGGCGGTGCCCCACATTGACGGGGGTGATCTCGGGGGATTCGGTGACTGAGACGGTCGTCTTGGCAGCCGAGGAACCGGATCCGGGTCGTGGTGTATGTCGCAATCGAGCTGAGAGGCCGACGTTGAATGTGAGGAGTCGAGTAACACGATGAGCGAGCTCATCGCGACTGTTCTTTGCGTCTTTTTCTCCAGGGCTATTTTTCCCCATCCCGTCAGCATGATGCTCAATTAATCCAATTCCATTGTTCGACAACAGGTCCGTGTGCCAAGGCACGAAGTGGGAATTAGCAGGGTATGCCTGCTGCATGTCTTGCCTTTCCCATGTCTCGCCATTGCCTTGCTTTTTTATGTTTCCTTTATTCCCTCCAAAAAACACACTTACCAGTTTATTATTGTCATCATCATAGCAATCGATAGGTTATGCCACCGGATCCTCGCGCAGAGCGCTCTGATGCGCTTCTCGAAATGCTTAGCGGCATCTTCGGGGCTGGACCTTGTAGATTCTTCGTCGACAGCGCAGCACAGCGACGAGAGGCGTGAAAATGCGAGGACGGTATCTGTGAGAGTCGCGACGAGGGTTTCGATAGAGATCCAGGCGGCGCGAGCGGGGATTGGGATCTGGCCGTTTTCGATGAGGCTGAGGGTTTTGTAGAATGCGTGTACGGAGGAGCGACACTCCTTAACCTCGCGTAGTAGGGCGTTGAGGACGAGGGTGTCGTGCTGTGGCGAAATGTTGAGGTCGCTGAGGATGTCGATGGCTGCAGCGCCAACCTCTAGGAGGCCTGTGATGGCGGTTGTAGTAGGGAGGCCGACGACGGCGAGGGGATCCATGTCGGCCTGCAGAGCGGAAGGCATCTATCGCGGTATCATCCAATAATTGGGTAAAAGCAAAAACAAAAAAATTAGAGACAGACGATGTTCGTGAGGCTCAAAATTATAGAGAGAGAGTATAGTTGTGAGTTGCAAATGAGAGTAAAGGCGGGATGGAGAAATCTTGGCGAAAGACAGCAGCCCAGCTTCTAGGCCTTCCCCCCCTTTGGCTTAAATGGGCCAGGCAGGGCCCCTGGGGCTGAATGGGGAGAGAGTGACAGACAGCTGGAGCTAGGAGAGTCGCCCGCGGGAGTAAACGAATGAGCGAAAGTCCGAGAATAACCTAAGAGGGGCGTGTGTAGAAAAAAATAGAAAAAGGGCTGATCCAAGAAAAACCAGGAACGGAAACTTTGGAGCCACTTGACGAGATTTGAGGTGAGGGGAATGACGACGAGTTTGTTTGTAAGTTGAGTAAGTGAGGAGAAAGATGAGAGAAGTTGGGGGAGGAATAAGAAGATGGGAGAGAGCTACAGGGGAATGAAGCAACTGTAAGTTTGATGGAGGATTCTATTCTTAGTCTAGTACAGAGGTAGCCATGTAATGCTAGGTATGGGGAATTGTATGTATCTGTGCCAAAAGGCAAGCCAAGGTCTGGAAGAGACGGCACCAGGGAAAGAAAAAAAAGGGTTCAATGGATTTGAACTGTGAACGGTGCCCATAGGTGAAGCCGTACTTCCGAGACAGTAACGGGCTGCTGTCCACTAAGAGGAGGAAGAGGGGGTGTGTGGTGCACTATATCTCGGGTTCTCTGTTTGATGATACGGCAGAAGCGAGAGGTAATAAGTGAATGGATGACATGCATTTATTTATTTTAATTATGAATTCATTCTTTAGGAGGCTTTATAGTGGGGTTACAATACTGTAGCTACTATCCGAATAGAATTAAATATCAACTTGTTCTCTTTCTTATACATATCTTCACTATGCTCTTATGTCTTCTCCCCATCTACAGAGTATCACCTCTCTGTCTGCCACCGTTACAACCACCCCAGACTAAAAACTGGGCGTTTGGAAATGGTGGATGTCGAGATGCCGACTTGCCGGGGTCGATTGGGCGCGATCGGATACCGGCACGGCGCGGTGAGATGATGCTATCCTGTTCCACTTTTTATCTTTCCCTCACACTCTCTCTCTCTTGTCTTTTGGCAAAAAAAAAGACTCGCTCTCATATATAGTGTTTGACACTATTTCGGCATATATATTCCGTCCGGCATTTTTTTCTGAACCCTTTCGACTCGTGTTTTGTATGTAAAATTGAGTCATGATGACTGACTGACAATCCACCCTTTTGTTTTTTACGAGCCGATATCCGAAAAATCTCTTCTGTCACCTGTCACCCACCATGTCTTGTCTGTACCTGCGTGGCTCGAACCTCCCCCAACGTGGCTTTTGATAGGCAACCTACCATTTACTCTACTAGAGAGCTTACGTAGCTATGATATTACTGCAACATCACGGGCTGGCTTAAGCGCCCTTAACTACAGTATCCGTTACTTGACAATAAATTGTCCACGCTCATCATTCAAGTATACAAAAATGATCGTCCGACAATAACGGCTCTGACGGCACAAACTGAAACCCTTTTTAGTACAATGCGTAATTCCAATCTAATCCCGGGGGGGTTTTGTTCAAGGCGGCTGTTTCACCGCCCGCAAAACCTACACTCAAACATCACTATGCAAGCAAAAGTAAACAAATCATTTAATAATTTAAAAAAATCAAGACTCCATTTTCCTTTTCCTATATGCCGTTTACCGTGCCGTGATATCCATGCTCGGCCCGAGATGATCTCGTCTGCGTATACTACTAGACCTGGACTATGGAGTATCATTTTACCTTACCCTTCCTTACCTGTAATACCTGGGGGACCCATTCTTTGATTCGTACGTATCCTACGTACACTTACTGACTTACACGCACGCGTCTTCCGGAGACGGGACGACATCAGTCAGTAGTAGTACCTTACCTTAGCCTTTCAACAGTCTGCTGTCAAAAATCAGCAGTAGACGTATTGATGATAGCTGAGCTGACCCTTTGGTCTACCAGAGACCAAAAGTTAAGCGCCATCCAATACCCTTTACTTACCTTGGCCTAGAGAATCTCCTCCGCTATATTCCTTTTTCGCGTTCCGCAGCGCGCGGGATAATTCCAGCAAACGAGCCAGAATAGTCGAGACGACTTGAATAGACTAAGTCAGGTGCAGGAGTCATATCGGCATCCCGCTCGTCAAAGTCTTCACTGCCATTCGAGTACTCAGTCTCACCGCATAGAGTGTCCACTGCCTTCCTCGTCTGCTTCTTGGTCGCTGCTGTCCTCGTCATTGACAAAGTTTAGGCCAACACCTGGGAAACCAAAGTGTTGGGGACCGAGGAAGTGACCAAAAGCCGGTGGATTGATAGGTGCCGATGAAAAGAGTTGGAAAGTTCTTGGTCCAGATGGCTCTGGTGCAAGGAATCTCACCCCAGATGGTACCGCTGGCACTGACGCTGGAACTCGAAGGCCCCCATATCTCGGCCGCCACTCACGATCATACCCTGGAAACTCTCCCATCGAGGGAATAGCAGCAGTGGCAAGGTGAGGCTCGTTTCTGAACCAAGGGGTCTGTCCCTCCAAGGCATGGTGCTTGTCAAGGAGCGCTTCACGACGAATAGCCAGCATGTCTCTATACTCGCCCCTAACAATGGCAGCAAAGGCCGAGATGATGTGATTCTCGGTGACCATGAAACGCTGCTGCTCCAGCTTTCCTACCAAGTGGTAGAAAAGAGGCACAAAGCCGGGTTCCAAGTCTGCAAGACCCGCTGGCAACTCACCTTCGTTGATGTCCCGTTCAAACTCCGCATTCGCCTTGCACTCTCTGCATCGAGCGCCGCCGCCAGGCATGATTGCTGGGACTGACGAGGGCGGGCCCTCCTTGGGGATGGGCATGGTCAGAGCAATTCTGCCGCAGTCGACGCACTCCAGGGAAGCGCGGCACATGGGACACTTGCGGTTCTGGGAGGGGTTGGAATCTTCGTTCAGCATACAACACTGCTGGCACAGAATGTGACCGCAAAGAAGGACCTCGCCGCGAGTTGGGTCTGCGCCTTCAAGGTCGCTCTCACGCTCTGGGACGGGAGGGAAGCTGGTGACTGCAATGTCCTCCATACAGATGGGGCATTGAACGTGAGATTCTGAGTTGGGTTGAGAGGGGTCGTTGTTGATGTTGATTCCCTCCTCAATACGGGGCCAGAAATCCTGAATGGAAGACATGATGTCGGTAGTAAAGTAGATACTTACTAGAGAATTGTCGGTAGGTAAGATAGATTCTTACTGGAAGATGTTGTAAAAGTGCGTGGATGTTGCGGTGATGATTGATTGATTACCTGGAGATGTTGTGAGTGATGTGAATGATTTCGAGATTCTTATCAGAAGAATGTGAAGCCAGTTTGATCGAGTGGTGTCAGTGCAATCAAGATGTAATCAAGATGTGTGATGAGATCGAAATGAGAAACGACGCGATCAACTACCTCATTTATACTGATTAATTGACTGTGAATGTTTTCGAGATATTGGATTGATATTACGAACAAATATTGTGTCCGTCAAGTTGCAAGTGTATTCCATTGTGGTAAACAAAGTGTCCTGGTTTGACAATGATCTCTCGGTGTGTTCTCTGTAATACAACTCAGTTGAGCGAGAACATACACGAGTTCAACTGAACAATGTCACAAGTTGTTCAAAAATTCACAACTAACAAAGGCTCTGACAATCTAGCATTATTTTTTTACTGTGATATTTCTCATTTACTATGGTACTTCTGGTTTCCTGTTGTACTTCTCGGTTATTGCGGTCATGGGCACTCCTTTTTTTTTTTATAGCAAAAGTCTTAGACTTCGGTCTTGAGCTTCATAGACCGCATCTCAAACCTTCAATGGGCAATCCTTTTTATCCAGAAAGATGAAATGTCTCGCCAACAAATAACATTCTTGTCTATTCTCAAGTTCAAACAAATCTCGTCTCATATGAATCTACTGCTGAGCTGCCTTGATCTCCTCCTCTCCCTTTTTCCTCTCAATAGCAATAATCTCCTCCACCGTCTTGGTGCTCACTCCATTTCCAAAGTATTTCTCTGATAGCTCCACGCAACGAAGGTTGGCAGAAAGCTTGTTCATCGTCTCCATCCACTCATCCGTGGGATCACTGTCGTAGACAATACCACCACCAGCCTGCATGTATGCCACGCCGTCCTTGACAAGCATTGTTCGAATGGCAATACAAGTGTCCATGGATCCTTCGTCAACATAGATCTTGTCCTGCAGCTCACTGCTCTCATCAACGCGAACAATGTCGTATCCGAACCATCCAGCAGCTCCGGCGTAGATACCTCGCTTCTCCTGCTCTAAGTCGTAGATCAACTCCATGGCTCGGATCTTGGGAGCGCCAGAGACGGTACCAGCAGGGAAGATGGATCGTAGGGCGTCCCAGCGTGTGCATTCGGGCCGCAACACTCCTGATACCTCAGAGGTGATGTGCTGAACGTGGGAGAAGCGATCAATTCGCATAAGTTTGTCGACCTTGACGGTCGTAGGGTGGCAAACCCGGTTCACATCATTTCGAGCAAGGTCGACCAACATTACGTGCTCAGCGCGATCCTTCTTGGATGCCAGAAGTTCAGCTGCCAATCTGTCGTCCTCAGCCGCACTCTTTCCACGGTGAATTGTTCCAGCGATAGCGTGGTTGACGATACGGGGCCTTGATCGAGCCTCGGCTGCTGAGTACCCGAATCGAGAGTCCGAAGGTAGAGGTGCATAGCCATCAGTCTTCATCAGACACTCTGGCGACGCACCGACAATGTGAAAGTCTGCACATGACAGGAAAAATACATATGGTGAGGGATTCAACGTTCGGAGAGTTCTGTAAATGTTAAATGGGTGAAGTTGTGTGCTACGACGGAACCGTTGTGAGGGCACGGCCTGGATGATGTCGCCCTTGACGATATACTTCTTGAGCTCTGTAACAAAAGTCTCATAACCCTTACGACCGACATTTGATGAAAACTGTTGATCAGACTCGGACTGCGTACCAAGTGTTTGCTTAGGCAGGGGAGTCTCGGGCTGGAAAATGATGTCGAGAGTCTTTTTGAGGGTCTCGCAGGCCTCGTCATAGGCGGGTTGAAGATCGTCGGAGGGGTTCTTTGGTAGCTTCATGTGTGTAACAATAGTGAGTGTCGAACGGAAGTGATCGAGAGCGACAATGGTGTCGAAGAGCATAAACAAAGCCTCGGGAATCTTGAGGTTGTCTTTGAGCGGTCGCTCCGTCTTGGGCTCAAAGTACTTGATGCAGTCATAGGAAACATAGCCAACGGCACCTCCGGATAAGGCGGGTAGTCTTAGCGAGGGAATATCGAGAACACGGTCGTGAGAAAGCTCGGCCTCGAGGGTCTTGAGAGGGTCGCCAGAGTGTTGGTAACCATCGCCGGTAGCCAGCACCTTTCGAGGGTCTAGAACAAAGACTTTAGAGATTGCCCACCATGGTTGGTTGCCCTTCAGGAAAGTAGCTTACTGGCACCGATAAAACTGTATCTTCCGACGGTCTCTGTGCTACCTGTGGCACTCTCGAGAAGGAATGAGTACTCTGCGGTTGCGCTGCGAGCTGTGAGTCAGAGGATGGTATTTGCCATTGGTAGCATTGTGGTTCTTTACCCAGAGGATAGCTTCAGGTAGATAGCAGAAGGAGTCAATAGATCGGCAGGGGCGGATGCGCAAACGGGGAGAAGCGTGGGCTGAGTAGATGGCGTCCATTCTTGGTTGTAAGCATTTCGAGCTTCATCGGCAGTTGGCCGTATATCGAGCTGGCAGAGAAGTTTAGAATAATCCATGGCTACAGAGAGATTGAAAGATGGTGACAATGAAAGAGAGCATGTTCTTACCTGTGCTGCACACATCCTTTCTTATAATTTGATCCTCAAGGGTCAAGTGTCTTCTTTTTTGGTGGCTTGAGAACAAAGAAGGAAGAACAATGGAAGATTATCTTGTTGGTGGATGTGACGCTGGTGTTTGCTTCGGAGTCACTTTTTGTCAATTGCCAATTGTAGACGCCAATTGTTAGTGGGGGCGGGGCAGGCCGATAGCGGTTGTTTCGTGTTGTAAGGCCTGACTGAGTACTACCACCTCGATGAGCAGTCCCCTGGTTTAGGGTAGCCATGATGAGATGCACTGATGCCTTGCGCTCAAGGCCACAACCGGTACTCAAGCTCGCTTCCGTATGCAGCCTAGCGCGTAACTGCTCTGGTCGGTCTTCCTTCACCCAAACCATCTACAGACGGAATCTCGTGTTTCGGTACGTCACGTCACACTCGCTCAAACACGATTATCGGCAACTTTTCTCAATTCCACTCGTTTTTTACTGAGAAGCGCCATTGTCGCCCATTCATTCACAATTACTTCCTTCAAAATCGAAATCATGCCTTCCGACCAGGATGAGGACTCGGTCGAGCCTACTGGCGACGTCGAGATGACCGAGACCAACCAGAACACGCAGGAGACACCACTGGAGAATACCCAAGAAGATGGCGAGGGCGAGCAGAACGAGAATGCGGACGAGACAGCCCTCGAGATTGTCGATGCCAAAATCGCCCAGCCTAGAATTACCTTTGCCAATTACCTTATGAGCCCTATTGTCACTCTTCTCATCGGCTCAGGCGACCAATCTATCCTCTCAGCGCATCAGGGCCTTTTGACACAAAGTCCTTATTTCAAGGATATCTGCGATCGCTTTGTCGAGGACGGCAGCGTTAGTAACTCAACCCCCCAAAATCAACCCTCTCTAACCCCCTGCAGCCACGTCAGATTGAGCTCCCCGAATACGACATCGACACTGTCGGAAGCTTCCTCGAGTACCTTTACACGGGCGAGTACTTCCCCAAGAAGCTCCCCGGCCAGCGCGTCCTCGAAACCGACCCCGCGATCCCCTCGGTCGACGACAGCGGCGACCAGCTCCTCAAGCACGCCCGTATCTACACCCTCGCCGAGAAGTTTGGCGTCGAAGGTCTTAAGACACTCTCCAGCTCCAAGATCCACTGCGTCAACTCGACGGCCAAGGGCGAGATCGCATACGCTCGTTACGTCTACGCTTTCACCAGCAACGACGACATCACAATTCGCGCACCCGTCGCGAGCTTCTGGGCTACGCGCTCGCATACCCTGCGTGCCGAGGCCGAGGACGAGTTCAAGGCTCTGTGCTTGGAGCACCCCCAGTTCGGATACGATGTTCTCAGTATATGTGACGACTCTGTAATGGAGGAAGTATTTGCTAACAATTCTCAGCCCGCGTCTTGGACAACAAGCTCAAGCGAGAGCGCAATGACAAGATGCACCCTGCTACCAGCAGTGCCCGAAAGCGCGCCCGTCACAGCAGTGGCTCGCGTGCCGATTAAGCAGAGTCATGATCTGTATTACTGGCGTATTTCGAATCTCTTTTGTCTTTTTTTGTACTTTAATACTATTTGGCATATACCCGGCTGTTATATGCAGCTTCTTCAAAGAAGGGATACTGGGACCACAGGGAACAAGATCAAAAGAGCCTTTGGAATTTTGTATCTTGATCAACCAAAGATTTCTCGGAAGCCTTTCTTTTTTCCGAGTTGCACATTGTCATGGCAAGGAGTTTTCTTGAATTCTAAAGGGAAAAACGGTTTATTTTGTTCATTTGATGACAGTGTGTCATGTTCATGAAGATTTTGGCTGTGAATTCTTGACATACTTGGTATGCTGCCCATGCGTAACAAGCTTCAAAGTCCCATCCGCCTCAACTTTGAAAATCTTTATCGACGAAAAGGCAACACTCCCACCAACTTTATCCGCTGTCGAAACGATCTCCACCGTGTCCCCCAAGCGCGCTGTGCTGACGTAGCTGATGTGCATATCCACACTCGCACCCGTAGTCTCCCTCAGATCCCAGCTCGCGATGGCCAGGCCTGTGACAAAGTCGATGATGGTGGCTGATACAGCTCCGTGCAGATTTCCGCTGCTGTTCAGATGGTTCTCGTTGAGCGTCATACGTGTGGTGACGACGCCTTGGCTTGCTCCGATGAGTTGCGCGGGAGCCATTATGAAGTTGTAGATGGGACTTTTGCTGCGTAGACGGTCCATGAGGTTTTGGACGTGGGCGGTTCGCACCGCCTGCGAGGAGTCGACATCTGGGGTTTGCACGCGAGTTGAAGGTGGTTCGGACATTTTGAGGTGAAGTCTCAAGTATTTTTCTTACAAGATGTTTGTTAATTTGATATGTGTTATTTGTTTCTCAAGTGTAAGTCGAGCCACTCAAGTCGAATTGAGCTGTTTAAGAGAAATTTCCTCATCGGGCAATTCCCGCCCCCCTTTGGTGAATATCCTCTCTTGCCTGCATACCTACAACTCTCTCTCAAGCTTTTTCAAAAACATCGTTCAAGTAATCGAAAGCACCCAGAGGAACTCCCTGCGTGCGCATGATACAATACGCAGACGTGAGGTGAAAGTGAAAGTTTGGAATAACGTATTCACTTATATACCTCTGTCCCGTGAAGCGGAAATTGCCCATCTTGGTATCCATGATGATCTCGACATCTTCCTTGCCGTTGATGAGATTCGGGTCCACGTTCTCCAGGATTTCGACTGTTTTGGCGATACGGTCTTGGAGTTGTTCAAATGTTTCTTCGTTATCTTCAAAGATGGGGATGTTGGAGGCGCCGAAGCGTGATGCGACGAATTTGGCTGTGTTGGAGCAGGATTGCACTTGGTAGGGAAGACTGATACATGTTAGCTGGATCTTACCGACTCCATAAGAGGCGAAAACTTGCCCTCTCATATCAGAAATTAGACGGTATGATAGCATTTCTTCATGTTTTATACTCTTTTCTTCACAGAACTTGGCGCCTTTTTGGAGCATGAAAGAAAGGTTCTTAAGGTACTTGACCAGTACAGGGATACTTTGTTGGTAGAGCGTGGTCATCTTGGCTGTCTTGATAAAGATAAAAGTAAGCAGAATGGTTTCTCTTGGATTACTGAACGTCTGGTTACATGGATGCCACTTTATATACTGCTTCGGAAATACCGGTTCGCTATTTGTTCAATACCATGCTTGGTTGTCACACCCTAGACAGCTTACAATATAGCAGGGTACGGCCATAGATCTCTTAGTGTTGACTGTACTATTAGCGCTTACTTTCTGCGTACAATCAGCCTTTACTATAAACTCAAGACCTTCTCATTTTGGTTGAGTTCAATTCTTGAAGGATTTCGTATTCGGCTTATATCAGTTCAGGAAGAGATGTAAGCTGATGTTGCATATGATATCATGCTACAAGCCATTGCCGATGCTTGAGGTCAAGACTTCACAACAGGAGTATTGTAATGATTCTTTATCTTTGATCAGATATTCAAACAAAGGGAGCTATATCCCCAGTTCTATAAATCTATGCGGCTTTCTCAAAGTCAACCGTCAGTCCAGGGAGAAGCTCAATAGACTCGGGACTATCCTTTGTGCCCAAAAGAGTCAATTTAATCTCTGCCTTGCCGTTTCCACCTTCAAGTGTCGACAGAACAACCTTGTTACTTCCCGAGTTGGGCCCAGCAGGAAGATCATATGGCCACGAGTATCCGTTTCCCTCGGCAGCTTTTTGGTTGTGAATAGCGTCATAAACCGGTTTGTAAGTCGCGATATCATTCTCTGGAAGTAGAACAGTAACTCGTGAAACGCCCTTGGCATGAGAAGGATGCTTTGTGTATTCATGCAACCCATCCCCACCATCTGCCTTGAACGGTGATCGCAGATGCCTTTCCGTCTCATCAACGCACCAAAAAGGAATCGTGCCTGGGAAAATTCGACCACCCTCTGGATTAAGAGCCACTGAAACAAGACACTTCATCAAGACGCCATCAGGTCTATGTCTCTGAAGAGAAGTGAGATCGCCGTACGTGATCCCATTCCCAGCATCAGCGACTCTTTTTTGGAGAGCAGCATAGTCGGCTTCACTGTTGAGGGTATGAGCCCAATCAGCAATCTTGCCCTCTTCGAGATTTCCCCAGCGATGAGCGCGGCGCTTTTCAGGGTCGACGTCTTCTACGAAAGCGATGAATTCGAGATATGTACCGTCAGCGAGATGGATGAGTTTGTTCACTGTGAGACCGTCTGCGTGGGCGCCGCCGTCGATGACGAGGAGAGAGTCTTTGAGATTGTCTGTGACGGATTGGAGGGTTTGGTACGAGACCAGGATTGCAAAATGATCAAGAATTGGAAGTGACATTTTTAATAGTAAAAAGTATGGTTGATGATGGAATGTTTGTTTGGGGTCTGTGGGAGTGTAAGGAGAGGCTATTGCGGGGGTTCGGAGTTGGTTCGGGAGGAGCTCCGACTTGCATGTCTAAGCCGAATTGAAGCCAATTTTATTTCGTAGCAGCAATGGAGGTTATTATACGAATATCACGATATTATCATCTAGATTGACTACTTTAGGTCCCCAATACTGTATCATCAGGTGAAATGGCATTGGATCATTTGCTGTCACTCATTTAGCCATCAAGGTAAAGAAAGAATGCGATAGTTATACATAAGATGGCAAAAAGTAGTGACAAATATGAATATGCTTAACAGGGTATCTAAATTAGATCTTCAACGCCATACACTGCTCTTGCATCTCAAGACGATTGATGTCCCATCTAAACTTTAGCAGACGAAATCTACCACTGCTGGCACAAACTAATACAAAGTTCAAAGCTTCGCAGATCTGCAGAACACCAACACCTCGTTAGATTGCGTTTCAGTCTCTCTTGAATCTCATCAAAGATCCTTTTCAACGGCCCCTTGATCGACAGTTCCTGCGTACAATACTCCCCCACCGACTCCGTCCGTCTCAAATCCCACACCTGGCCTGTCGTTCTGGCCGATACAACTATAGCATCTCCATCTGGAAGCTCAAACGGGAAAAGAAACATGGGTGCCAGATAATTGATGCCTATGATGATCTCGGCTGCTTGGCAGTCACCGCATTTCTCAGCTACCACGCCCCCTTCCGAGAGCGTGGGCGGAAAGTTTCTGATTTCCTCGATGCTGGTTGGCATGGGCATGCCGAAGTGGGAATGAAGACAATCTCTGTGAAGAGGAAATACGACACGGCAGGTTGGACAGGATATAGGTAGATAGTTTGCGACTTGGAGGTCGATCAGCATCAGGGCGCACTTGCTGCCGAACATATGTCCGCAGGGTAAAATGCGAGCTCTGTGCGAAAAATTGGACATTTCTGGATCGTAAGTATGTTCATGCTGGAAGACTGTCATTTTGTCAAGACACATTCCACATTCGAGATGGAGATTGTCGTAAGAGGATGGGTCTCGTAGGAGAGAGTCTCTGAGGACCGGCCAATACGTGCTACTGAGTTCAGGCTGACTGGCTGAAGGTGAGGGTTCCGGGTTGAGGATGTTGTTTATAGACATTATGTCTCTGGATTGAAGAGCCATTTTGGTAAGTTGTTGTTTAGTTTTGGTATAGTAGATGAGAGGAGGTAAGTTGTAACAAGATGATACTGGATTGATGAGAATTCGATTTGATATCATGGCTAAGACTGTGATTCAACTACGCTCTTAGTCCTGAATTGCCCTTGTTGTAGTCTGTGAACATGTTCATTGACAAAGGCATTCGTTGTTCACAATCCTTCATTAATTAAAATGATCGTGAAAAAGTCTTGTTCACTACAACCATTGTTGCTGTCATTGTATTCAACAAAGAGTCTGTCAATGTATCAGAACAGCCTCACAGTTAGAACGATCTGTGAAGCTATGCTACCCAACCAGTCTGATTCAGGAACTACCAAAAAACAACCGTAACTCTATCCCAATCATGGCGCATAGTATCTACGTTAGGTAACGAGGGAAGGGAGATGATTCATCCCATGTTATAGTCATCTACAAACACTTTTACTGCCACCGGGATGAAACTCTAAGATAATGCCACAACACCCCGTTTCTATTGGATTCACAATGATTTGAAACTGACAACCTAAGGACATGTGCCGCTCTGGTGAGCATAATTCTCCTGTGCCTTTGACTTCATAAAGCTGTCAAAAGGCTTGACTATAACATCCCTGTTTCATGTTTAGGTCACAACTAGATAGACTATACCCAGTCTTTAACAAAAAATACCCAAAGACTGAAGCCAACGCCCCTTCAAATTGGAGCTTGGAAAAGAGTATAAATAAGCTCGTCTCCCCGTTCTTCTGATCATCCTTTCTGTTCAACAAACCAACTTGATCTTCCAACGGCAACAACAACTTTAACGCAAACAATCACACTCTACAATCAGAATCTACAAAACGTCTACACAATCATCAACTCGCAGATGAACTCCCCACAGTACATCCTATCCAACAACAGTCTTCACAATGACTTCCACCAACAACACCCCCACCATCTCCGTGACCGCGGTCACCGGTGAAACCACTTTTCTTCACAACCCCACCACCTTCTGGCCCAGCGTTAAGCAACGGGTCGAAAGAGATGAGTTGAACCTCCAAACTGATTCACTGCCATGTGTTGACTGCCAAGGGCTAATGCTCAGCCGCCCAGGTCAAATACAGCACAATCCTTGGATTCTCCCATGTGGGCACATGCTGGGCTACAGCTGCCTGGAGAGATTGACCCAAGGTAAAAGTTTCTCTGACAAGGACCTAGCCTTGCTATGCCCCGTGTGCCATTCTCTTCTTTCCTACGAGTGCGGACACTGGGCTATTGGTATGCAAGCACCTCTCGACAAGGAATCAATTTCTCGTGTTCCCCCTGTTCTATCCGAGGGCGGCCTCACAGCTAGACAATGCGGCCTCTGCGAAGGTGAATCAGCTCTAAAGAAGCTCCGAGCAGTTGCAAAACTTGATCCTGCCAACCTCGGACGAGGAAAGCAGATGAATCTGAGCATTCTCGCAGAACCCTTGTCCCTTTACATTGTCTACCAGGAAGATCGTTGCAAGGTGGTCGACCGTAGCGACAATGAAATCTGGCACCAGAAGACGATGGAGTATGAAGGTATTCCTGAGACAGTGAGGGAGTGCTGGGAGGGGTATGTCAAGGGCTGGTCTGAGCAGGCTCAGCAGCTATGGTTCTATCCTGACCCGAGTCTCTTTTCTCTTCGTGCCTCTGAGGCTGACAAGCCCAAGGAAGAGATGAGCTTCTCGGAGAGGTTTTTGGGGTACGTGATGAGTTAGAAGGGAGAGATGGATTTCCTAGAGTACCAAGGGTAAGCGATAGGGTTTGAAGGCATGGAAGAGAAAGTTTATGGAGGCAGGCACTCTTTAAACATGTTTGAAGGTACCTCTGGATAGGAATTTGGTCTAAAAGGTTCGATTTGGAGAGGCAAGTACTCAATAAGATTGAAGTAAACAACAAAACCACTTAAAGTATTCGTAGTGACACCCTTGTAATGCCATTAAGTCCGCCCCGTGGATGAAGTTATCCCCCCATCAACCACAATCTTTTGCCCCGTGATATACCTCGTCTCATCCGCCGCCAGAAACACCACAGTATTAGCAACATCCCACGCATCTCCCATCCTCCCCATAGGAACCTGTCCCTCTCTCATTCTACAAAACTCTTCATACCCTCCTGGTGCGGCAAATCTCTGCGCCAAGCTCTTCGTGTAAGGCGTATCCATGAGTCCCGGGACAACAGCGTTAAGTCGCACACCCTTGGGCGCGTATATAACCGCCGTAGCCTTGACGAATTGTAGTATCGCCGCTTTGGTCGTATTGTAGGCTACTTGTGGCTTGCCGATATATCGAAGGCCAGCGATACTCGAGATACAAATGATTGAACCACTTCCTTGGGATTCCATTATGGGAAGGACGTGATGGCATGCCAAATAGACACTTTTGAGATTAATATCCATTTGGGAATCCCATACGTCTTCTGCCATGGATGCAGGATCTCCTGGCTGAGATTGACCAACGCTTGTTAACAGGATATCAACCCTTCCATGTTTCTCCATACAAGCGTCGACAAGAGCCTTGACGGATGCAGAGTCTGTCGCGTCTGTAGCGATGATGTCGCATTGTCCGCCTTGTTCTTGGATGGTTTCTTTCGTGTTTGTAGTTGAAGCGATTGTTCTGTTTCCGCCAAAGATGATGGCTCCTTGTCGTGCAAGGGTTACGGCGCTCGCTGCACCGATACCCCAGCCTTCGGTGTTAGTTTGACCGAGGCCGATGACGAGAGCTACTTTGTTTTTGAGATCGAGCATGGTAACTAATAATGAGACAAAATATGATACTGATTAAAGTGTATTGGAATTCTAGTTGTACTAATTGGTTCATGTTTTATATCTGCCGTTTTGTTGCTCATCGGGACTCCCCCGTCACTTAGACGGGACACGTCCGGGTATTGCGTGATGACGGGCGCGGGGTTACCCCGTTTACAATTCAGTCAACCTCGTTAAAAAGAGATACATAAAGATTGACCCCATTCATCATTCATAATACTCACAGATTCATTAAAAATTCCAAAATGACAGACTCAAACAAGAACTCCATCAACCCAGATTATGACCTTGACAAGCCCATAACTTCCAAAGTCGGCCTGCGTCAAGGTCTCGCATCATACGGCGACCCTCACTTCTCACTCTTCCTCCGCAAGGTCTTTATCAAAGCTCTTGGTTACAGTGAAGATGCCCTCTCACGACCAATCATTGGTATCGTCAATACATACTCCAGCTTCAACCCTTGCCATGCCAATATTCCCCAGCTTATCGATGCTGTAAAGAGAGGCGTGCAGCTCAACGGTGGATTGGCGATTGACTTTCCTACCATCAGTATTGCTGAGTCGTTTTCGTCGCCGACGAGTATGTATTTGAGAAACTTGATGAGTATGGATACCGAGGAGATGATTGCCGCGCAACCTTGTGATGCTGTTGTTCTGATAGGAGGTATGTTGTCTATCTTGTTCTCAGGCCATGGATGATATATGCTAAACAATTGAAGGATGCGATAAAACTACACCTGCTCAGCTTATGGGTGGTATTTCTGCAAACAAGCCAATCCTCCACCTCGTCACCGGCCCCATGATGCCTGGTAGTCATCGCGGAGTACGCATCGGAGCTTGCACTGATTGTCGCAACAACTGGGCCAAGTACAGAGCTGGAACTCTAGATATCGAGGATATATCAGCCATCAACGATGAACTAGCACCAACTGTAAGTCTCAAACTCAGTATAAACTCACATAACTGACATCTCAAAGGGAGGTACTTGTGGTGTTATGGGAACAGCATCTACCATGGCAGCCATACTCGTTGGCCTCGGGATGATGCCCTTTGCCGGCGCCACAGCTCCAGCTGTATCAGCCTCAAGACTTCGCATCGCAGAGGCAACCGGTGGGTTAGCTGTAGCTGCATGCAAAGATGTCGAACGTCTGCGACCACAAGCTTTGTTAACACGAGAGTCTTTCTTGAATGCAATTACTGTTCTGCAGGCAATTGGTGGTTCGACAAACGCCGTGGTTCATCTCATGGCTATCATCGGGCGACATCCAAAGGTAGCAGGGACTATCACGTTGGATACCGTTGATGAGATAGGTCGCAAAACACCGTTGCTGGTTGATCTTAAGCCAAGTGGTGATAACTACATGACCGACTTCCACAACTCAGGTATGTACACTTTCTTTCATCCTTCTACTCCATCGGACTAACAATCGCAGGCGGAATGCTCGCTTTGTTTCACCAACTCAAGCCCCTTCTTCATCTCGACGCCCAAACAGTCACCGGCCGAACTCTCGGTGAAGAAATCGCCCACCAATCCCTCATCCCCGTCCCACAAGAACTAAGCGTCATTCAACCCTTTGACAAGCCCCTGTATCCATCATCTTCCCTGGTGGTCCTCCGAGGCAATTTAGCCCCAGGAGGCGCCGTCATGAAAGCGAGCGCCTCCAAGTACAGGCATCTACTCCAGCACACAGGCCGCGCGGTCGTATTTGCCAACTCTGCAGACATGGCCGAAAGGATAGATGATCCAGATCTCGACATCACTCCCGACAGCGTCCTCGTTCTCCAAAACATCGGCCCCGTTGGAAACCCTGGTATGCCGGAAGCAGGCATGATTCCGATCCCGAGAAAGATTGCAGCGCAGGGTGTTTTGGATATGCTGCGGTTGTCAGACGGTCGTATGAGTGGTACAGCTGGCGGGACGATTGGACTGCACATATCGCCTGAATCAGCAGACCCGAAGTCGCCGCTTGGTATTGTCAGGGATGGGGATCTCATCACTTTGGATGTCGAGAAGAGACAATTGTCTGTTGATCTCTCAGACGAGGAGATTTCTCAAAGAGTTCAGGAGAGAATCAAGAGTTTTGAGCAAAAATATGCGGAGCCGTGGGTGAAGAGGGAGGGGATGAGAGGATATCGGGGATTATACATGCGGAGCGTGAACCAAGCAGAGCTAGGTGCTGACTTTGACTTTTTGACGGCTGAAGGTCCTTCAAGGCAATGAAGTATTATTATCGGTATCATAGTTCAGTCGTATATGTAGGGATAAAGTCCTGGAACAAGTCTCGAACAATATTATCAACGTTGATAGAATCCGTCTCCTCAAAGTATCCAGCGAACGAATCGTTAAACATGCAATCATCAAACGGATTCTGCAAAAAGCCCATACCATCTGTGTTCATCAAAGATGTATCCATAGATGCATTCTGTAAACCTAGCCCTGAAACGTCCAGTACTTCGGTTGGAGCAGGACCATGGTTGATAGCTTGCGACACTGAACGACTATTCACTCCATTCGATACACCATTTTGATCACTGAGATGTCGAATAGTCGACTTGCCAAGTTCATCCAAGATATCCCTACTGCGCTTTGCCCCAGACCAGTGTTCGCCTGTGGCACTCAATACGCTAAGGGATATGCTCAGATCAGCCATCAAGACGTCTATTTCTGTTGTACGAGCAATATCCGGCACGACTTTTATGCAGTACAGAAGAGTGATTGTACTCAGAACAAGGCCGTGGAAAGTAGTCCAATTATGCACGAGAAGGTCCTTTTTGTAAAGCTGATCAAACAGTTGTATACTGTCGCGAGCACTCTTGTGGCACTGTACCAGAGCTTCGTTGGAGGGTTTAGGGATACCGGGGCTTGGTCTTAGGAGAAGCATTCGAAGACCATGATATCGTATATGGCATGTCGTTCGTAGGTAGAGAGCTGAAGGGTCATTTTGGCTTGGTATCTGGCCTGCCCATTCGTCTAGTTGATGTAGCATGGTGGTTTGCCAGTCGTTGATGTCGACAACTCTTGGATAGGCATATCTGGGTGAGTCCCTGGTTATACTCTGCGCAATATACTTAATCTCTGAGTTCAGCTTGGCAGCTTTGAAGAGATGGATGGCAAACTCCATCTCACTCGACGTTTCCGTAATGGTCTGTTGATACGGTGTAGCAAGTTGCTCATCAGACAAACCAATAGGCATCTAAAACCGTCAGTCCTCACTCACTGTCTTAAAACATGCATCAACACTCACTCGCAGTTCACAACCCTCATCTCGTATCCCAATAGGTCTTCCCATCATGGTAGCAATAACACGATCAAACGTATAAATCACCCAAAATATGCGCGCTCTCATTTCCTGTTCCAGTAACGAAATGCCAGCCCCCGCGCTGATATTTCTCTGCAGTCCGAGGTCAAGCAGGGCAGCGATGCAGTGGTAGTTTAAATACCACACGTTCAAACGAACAGAAGGGCTATGCATGGTAAACACCAAAAGTAACAAAAGACACTGTGCGCCTTGTAACGAGTTCTCCAGGTTCAAATCGTCGAGATATTGAAGCGCAGATAGACAGTACGACTCTGCTGGGATACGAGCTCTGATGCGGTCGGACAAGACAGCAGAACCTATGGCTAAGACCATGAATATCTGGAACCGTACTACCGGGTCCTGATTGTCTTGCTCGTATACCTGCTCTAGCATGTTGTCGAATGTCGGACGGTGAAGGATGGGGTACTGTAAATTGATGGCGCTGAAGTACGCGTCGCATAATTGCATAGCCATGTCTTTTGATGGTAACGGCAAAGGTCCTTGAATCGCCTCAACCAATTTTGTAGGAAACGGGGTATTTCTACCCCCACGACCGAGTCTTTCATCCTGTTTCGAGACAGAATCAAGCATGACTCTAGCTAGGAAGTAACCGCTTGAAGGACCAATATATCTTGGGTCTTGGTTCGTTCCAAGAGATACCAGTCCTATCTCGTGAGTTATGGCACCAGCTCCCGTTGATCTCACTGGCTGATTTGTATCAGATATATCGACAGTGCTTGTTTGTGCAGGCGGCGATACTGTTGTTGTTGTGTCTTGAAGAACGGTGTCATCCGAAGCTTCTTGGACATCCGAGGGAGCGTCCTGGGATAAGTCTACGTCTGGACATCTTGATTTGACAATAGATTCTAGCCAAGCTATCCGGTTCTTCAAAGTCGATATGTATCTATAATATTAATTGGTATGTCATTTTGAAGAATGGTGGTGCTCACTCTCGAGGTAGGTCTTTCAAACGAGCTGATTCTCCATCTGTACAGGCAGCCCCAGCATTACGGCAGTTCTTACACGTGGGTAATTCTCCATCACACTATAGATAGTTAGTTCATCAATGTTTAGTTCGTGGGTTGTGAGTAGGTACCTTGATCTTTCGTCTTTGACAACGGAGACAAGCCATGCGGAGTCGGGGATTCTTCCGGCTTATCTGACCACTCCTCCTCGTACGCGTCTGTCTCGCATTATCTCCGTCGTTATTATTTTCCGACATGGTGACAAACAGTGTTGATGTAGGTTGTGAGGTTGAAGAATGGGGAAATCCCGTGCTACATTTGGACGCGCGGGGAGATGCCGCTAGTAACAAAATGGAGAAACGGGGTTTGCCCGCTAGACATAATTAAGTATCTCACTCTCTCACTCACTCACTCAATCATACACTTTCACTTATAAGAAGACCATCATCTTCATCAACTTATTCAGGAATAAAACATAAAGCAACAAAGAAACACCAAACAGCAATACACTTACAAAAGAAATAACCATTTCTGTCAAACAGGCCATCACCTCCACCATGGCAGACCAAGAACAAGCATCCCAGAAATTCAACATCGCAGCCTCAGAAGCCGAACGCTTTGTCCGAGATGTCCTCAAAGGAAACGGTATCCCCTCGGAAAATGCTTCAATCATTGCTCGGTGCCTCATAGCAGCCGACTTGCGAGGTGTCGATACCCATGGCATGAACCGTATACCTTCATACATGGAACGCATTCGTCAAGGCGCTCTCGACGCCACGGCCCAGCCCACCCTAACGCAAGTAACTCCAGCAGTTGCTCAGGTCGATGGTAAAAACGGATTCGGTTTTGTAGCCGCCCATAAAGGAATGACTGCTGCGATCGAGTCGGCACGCGTCTTTGGCATCGGAATGGCGAGCATCAAGCACTCTAACCACTTTGGCATGAGTGCCTGGATCGTGCAGCAGGCCCTCGATGCCGATATGATGAGTCTTGTGTTTACAAACTCAAGCCCTGCTCTTCCTGCTTTCGGTGGCAAGAGTAAGCTGATGGGTGTTTCTCCTATTGCCTGTGGTGCGCCTGGTAAAGGACCCATGGAGAACTTCATCTTGGACATGGCACCTTCTGTGGCAGCACGAGGAAAGATTTACAAAGCAAAGCGACGAGGTGAAAAGATTCCTCTGGATTGGGCTCTTGATTCAGAGGGAAGACCTACGGATGATCCCGAGGCTGCCCTTGGCGGAGTCATGCTGCCCATGGGCGGCCCAAAGGGTTCTGCACTGTCTATAATGATGGATGTATTTTCTGGAGTTCTATCTGGTTCTGCTTTTGCGGGACACGTAACTGGACCATATGATCCTTCCAAGGCAGCAGACGTGGGCCACTTTCTGGTTGCCATCAAGCCTGACCTTTTTATGAGCCTTGATGATTTCCGAGAAAGAATGAAGTACTTGTATGAGCGAGTGGTTGGGTCTGAAAAGGCCGCCGGTGTTGATCGTATTTATTTCCCTGGTGAAATCGAGCAGATGAATCGCAAGGAGAGGGAAAAGACTGGTATTCCTCTTGTACAGGCTGAGATTGATGCTTTGAATGCCGAAGCGGAAAAGGTTGGGGTAGAGCCGTTGAAGTATTAGTTAGGTAATCGATCGTGATGATTAACTGCCATGCAGGAGGAGCCGCGATATCCCCACAAGCTTATTCGTCCCGTAGAAGATTGTAGCGTAGTGTAACAAGTTCATTGTAGTGAGTGAGTGTCGTGGTTAGGGGAGGTGCCGAGACGATGTCGGGGACCGTCAGTGCTGAGCGAGCTTAGTGCTGGTCGATAGGACATATGTAAATGGCGCAATGTTTGATGTAGATGAAGAAGTCAAGCTTTAGCAGTAGCGTAGATACCGATGTTGTTTGATGGAAGATGGAAGGTGGTGGTTCGATGTGAAGTCTGTGTTGCTGCAGTGAGTACATAGGTAATTGTGGAGATGGCCACAACCCACAACCACAGGCAGCCGAGGAAGGAACAGGTCTTTGAAGAGATCGTTTTTATTTTAATATCTATTAAATTCTTCTGAACTGTGTGAAGTTTCTAGCTCTTTCTTATATATCTAAGCAGGTAGAGTTGAGTGTTTGAGGCGTTGATATATCGCTATTTTGAGTAGTTGCGAATAGTGAGGTGTGGTGTCTGTGAAAGACTCACCGAAGGACATTGGGAGGGCATCACGTTATGGTATGGAGGAAATAGTATACCAAGTCTAAATAAAAATAATACGTGCTCTTCCATGGCCTATCACGGCATAGTGATAAATCATTCTGTCCGTCTAGATAGTAACACGGGCGTTTCCCGAAGGCCATGGTCGTCGTCAACGGGACAAGTCCGCATAGGTAGTGAGTGAGATATATAACTGTCAGTACCACATTGGTCTTGAAAAACATCACGAATAATCTCAAGCAAATAAGATATACAAAATGACTGTCGTTCACATTGGTATGACTCTAAAATCTCATCCCTCGCAACACTTTCTAACCGCTCAGTTCTCTTCAAATTCCGCGCCGAAGTAGATGAATCTCATCGACAGACATTCATCAACGAACTCAAGACGCTCAAAACACTATCATGCGTCAAAGACCAACGTCTAGTTGTAGGCGGACCGTCCATCACGGATCCCATCGCTCGTAGCAAGGGCTATCAAATTTGTCTGTTGAGTTTTCATCAAAGCCCTGCTGCGTTGGCTGAGTACCAAGCGAGCAGTGAGCATCACAGGTAAAGTTCCTCATTATTCATTTATCTGCAAATAGCTTATGTTTATGGGTTGCTATAGGGTAACAAGTCAATACTTGTGGCCGTATGCAGAGGATGTTACGAGGTTCGATTTTGAGGTTGATGAGAAGGATGAGGACTCATTTGAGACGAGTTTCGGTCTTGTTAGATAAAAGTGATACTTGGTTGAATCAATATTGATCCATTTGTGTCGTAAAAATCCCCTTTGATGTTCAGGATTAAATGTCATTATGACATGAAGAAAACACCAAAGATAGCCTTCGGCGGCCGGCGGCCACAAACTCAACCCCGCGTCAGAATGACCCGCGATTGATCTATCCGAAGATATCCATATTTGAGAATAAGGGCTTGTTCATAGAGGCAATTGGCGAAACACTATCAATATTATTCACACGTCAGGGAATTTTCCCTGTCGTTTTTCCACCTTTTCATATCTGCATTTTTCTTTCTGGTCTCTATTGTACGCAAAGTGTCCACATCATCCACCATTTTTATATTATACTTGCTCAGACGGCTCTATATAGTCGGTCGAGTGTCTGCCTTAATTCTTGATTTTTTCTTACTGACATTGTAACATTGTAACACTGCAGTGTCTTGATATCATGTTCTATTTCCATTAATCAACACCAAACTTTTGTCGATATACCCACAATCGAGACTTCGAAATGCACCCCCTCTTTGATCTTCGCCGACTTTCCAAACCCAAATTTCTCCATGGGATTCCCAACAATAGCATCTATGTTATCGCAATTCTCATCGGAGTTAATGCGTTAGTATGGATCGCTGTCGCCATCGTCTTACACTTTCACCCCGCTCTCATCTCGCCGGCAGCTTTATCTTATGTCCTCGGTTTACGTCATGCTTTGGACGCCGACCATATCGCCGCCATCGATCTTATGACAAGGCGTCTCATTGCGTCCGGACAACGACCCGCTACTGTCGGAACCTTCTTTTCTCTCGGTCACAGTACCATTGTCATTGTGACTTGCATCGTCGTCGCTGCCACGAGCGGGGCTCTGAGGGACCGCTTTGATGGGTTCCAGCGCGTTGGTAATATAGTAGGAACGAGCGTCAGCGCTGCTTTCCTGATCATTCTTTGTATTGGAAATGGATGGGTTCTATATAAGTTGGTCCAGCGTCTGCAGGCAATCCTCAAAGATCGAAGGGATCGTGTGCACTTCGCAGAAGAGGAAACTCAAATCCAGGACCACTTTGCTCTTGAAGGTGGCGGTTTTCTAACAAGGGTGTTCAAAAGACTATTTCGTGTTATCGATCGGCCATGGAAGATGTACCCTCTGGGTGTGGTCTTTGGTCTAGGGTTTGACACCAGTTCAGAGATAGCTATTCTGGGGATCGCAAGTATCCAAGCCGTGCAAGGGACGAGTATATGGTTGATCCTCGTGTTTCCAATTCTGTTCACAGGTGAGTCACAATCACTCTGCTGTTGACTATATAGACTTTGCACTGCCGACGGTTGCTCCTCAACAATTTCTGCGTGCTAACTTATGCTTTCTAGCTGGGATGTGTATGCTCGACACGACTGACGGCGCTCTCATGATGGCCCTCTACACCTCGAACGCCTTTTCAAGAGACGTCGTAGCGATTCTATACTACTCAATAGTCCTGACAGGTGTCACTGTTATCGTCTCTGCCTTTATTGGAGTCATTCAGCTACTCTCCCTCGTTCAGAACGTCTCTGACCCTCAGGGACGATTCTGGGACGGCGTCTCGGCGATCGGCGACCACTTTGACATTGTGGGTGGAAGTATCTGCGGCGTTTTTGTCTTCGTTGGCCTGGGATCCATACTCTTGTACAAACCTTGGAGACGACGTGCCGAGAAGAAGAATGCACAAACCCTTATCGGAAGTCACGATGGGGTCGTTGCAGGTACTCCCTCACCACTTATCTCTCCTTCGACGCTGAGCGATAATACTGGCGACTACATGGGTATACAAAGTGCACAAAATGCACAAAGAATCGTCTGATGTCCTCCAGCAAAGGCAAACGTATCAAGGTTTCCCGACTCGCGACAACCCCTCTTTCGCGACAGAAGGAAGTCTTGCGACCAAAGTTTCTTTGCGCAGATGCTTTTCACCGGTACTCAGTTTGCGACAGGCAGAAGTGGGAAGAGCGACCTACCAATCGATTAATTTCATTTATTTGATTCCAACAAAAAGACGCTGATTAACTTTTTGATGCCGACGTAGAAAATGCGCCCGTTCTCCTTTCCATCTCGCGTTCTCCTTTCCATCCCCCATTCTCTTCTACTAAACAGATATAAGCAAGCAGCACAAATCCCTCCAGCATTTGATTTGAACAAACGCAGAAATGAACACAGACGCTCCCAAGGAACGCGACACGCCAGACGGCCAACTCCGAGTTGACCCTGATATATTCGTTGACCACAGAAGGCCGCGCAAAGAAAAGGTGCTTTTCGACGATTCAGATCCAGACTTTATAACTGGGTGGATTGGATCGCAACGTGTTATCCTGCCCATAAATCTCAAAGAAGCTCCTCGTAACCACAGAGAAAACCTCGCCGATGATGCTGTTGATCTAGAGACTCTCCAGAAGGCCATGAACTGGACGCCTCAGCCTCGCGACTCCGCCAACTCTACTCGAGTTCGTAAGAGACGTCGACAAGACTCGGGAGCCCCAGCCAGGAAAAGATTATCGACAGGAAACCAGGAGAGTCACATGACATATGATCCTGTGCCTCATATTAACCAGTCTGTCCCGACAGGTTATGCTATACCTCACCTTGACCAGTCTGTCCCGACAGGCTATGCTATGCCTCATTTTGACCAGTCTGTCCCGACAGGCTATGCTATGCCTCCTCTTAACCAGTCTGTCCCGACAGGCTATGGTGGTTATACCTTCCCCCAGGACATGGTTGACCTGAACGATTCGATAGCAGGCTTCGAGCGTGGTGTTTCGAGTACGCAGACGAATCCTATGGGTAACCCACACCCCGCGATGAACAATATTGGCCATAATCCCGGTATCATAGCACCATCACCCATGGGACAATATCCAATCGGCTCTGTCTCTCACCCAATGTATGGCGTGCCTGGACCTTGGGAAGCAACCGGGGCAAACCGTCCTCCTTATCATTCTCAAGTCAGCTATGGACTCTACCCTTCTCCTAGTAGCGACCCAGGCAAACCCCAGGGTCAGAACGGTTGGCCGCCCAGAGCATAAGAGACGAAAATAGAGGGTCAGTTTATGATACTTAGATCACACGTCTTAGGTCATTTATTTTTGTACCCTAAAACTCAGAGGTCGTATACTAACATTCATGCAGATGGGAGTGCCTCGTGTTTATGTTATTTACCTACCCGAGGAAGGGGGGTTGAAACAGAGGTGGTTTTCAGTATAATGAATACAGCCATGCATGTAGCTAGGCAGGAGTGATGATAATAGACAACATTTTTCAATTATAACAGTCAATCAACAGACCTAACAGCAATACAGCAGTCTAAAGGCCTACTAATCTATTCCTTCCTAACAGCTTGTATGTAAAAGAAGTCAGAGGTGTAATAATAGCAGTTCTGAAAAAACGAAAAAATGCCGCCCTAGGTCTGCTAGCATCCTGACCTAGACCCCCCCTCCTCCCCCAACCCGACACTCACTACAGTGAACTTGTTACACCACGCTACAATCTTCGACGGGACAGATAAGCTTGTGGGGACATCGCGGCGACCGATACATTTGAGGGGGAAACAAAGACGATCGAAATCTGGGGAGGTAAGCGGCCCATGTACTGGACCTACCTACCTGCCTACTAGGTCCAGATGATAATCTACGTGACTAACGGGGTATCTCTTTGCGGCAGAGTCGAGACAATTACCACGATAAGACTACCCTTGTTTATCTCTTTTTTTCAACCTTGTCCTACCGTTGCATGCAGATGCACTTCCCCGCCAGCAAAGAGCACACTAAATGCGGCTGAACGACATTTGAGGCCTCGCACAACATCAGCCCCAGGTATCAACGAGGTTGCCTATTCTACTACTACATTGGAGTCGTAATTTCAAGTACGATACGACCGAACTACATCCAAGTCAGCCAAGCTCATGTCAGGGTTGCATAATGGTGTGGAATGGAATAATTAGGCTTTAGACTACAGGCCACGAGGCTGGACCCGTCCATATACGACCCAAGTCCCAAGTCCCATGCTTGAAATCCACGTCTACCAAGACCCAGAAATCCAACCCCAGATTTTGTCGATACTCGAGTCAGGCGCTATTGTTTTTTTGGCGCTGGCACTGGCTTTTGAGCCGAACTACGCGACGGCGCTAAAAGAGAAACCGCCGATCGGACCTCGTGTACGGATACCAACTCGAGTCACTCAGACCCCGAAGCCTGCCTATTTTGCTCCGCTCACCTACTGTGTTGTCGTCTGTTTACTACGCCGCACAACTTGAGGCTCTGTTGTGCGCCTGCTTAATTAATCAATACTCCAGGAGACCCGTTATCGTTATCCATACAAGACCTCTCGATCTCCGCAATTAATACACTTGCTAAAGATCGAGAATGCGGGGAGTCTCTTATTCGACCCTTGAATGGATACTTGAAACCGGCGCCGAATCGTGAAGAGAATGGATTTGCGCACTCCAGCTCGCCATCTCTCACTGACTAGACTGATTACCTAGGTAGGTACAGAGCAGTGAAGGGTTGAAAGAAAAAGAGTCAGATCCATCCCCGTTCTCGGAAGTGTTGCCACCCATTTCCACCACAAACTAGGCTAATCCGTCACCGCTTATAGGTCAATCGCTTATCACACTATCGATGAGGTACAGTACCTCGTGGTCTGTACTGATAACTGTCTGTTCTTTTCTCCGCCTCTTTGTTCCAGAAGCAGGGTGCCACCGGCGGCGGAATTGGCGATTCATGGGAATGACATTAATTGTCTTGGTGACAATCACACTAAACTGTTCCAGCCGCCTGTGTTCGTGAGACACTCGCGACCAGTCATTTATCGCCTTGAAGGCCTCAGGAGAGAACGGTGTTTACGACGAGTTTCCATGCGCCTCTACGCCTATCAGCCGCTGAGATGAGACATGCAGCCTCGAATGCTCCGTCCCTGCTTCTGACAAACGGGTCTCCCGCACTGTTTGCCTCGCCAAAGTACCTTAAAGGAGACGACAAGGATCCCCCCAGGACCCTGACAGCGTTCTAGGTTGGACCCCTAGAAAGAACAACGACCCACATCCCCTGCTTCCGGCTCAACGATTCAGGAGTTTCTAGCCTCGTTGTTTTGGCGAATCGGAATAAAAGAAACTTGGGTGGTTTTTGCGACGGTGGATGGCAAAGATTACAGATCTTTGACACGCCAAAGTTTCGGTATGCAATGTCGTGCTTTGCTTCGCTTTGCTGTACAGTACAGCACTGTCTGCTTTGTAACCAGCGGATCCGAACCGGTCATCGGACTGTCCGTCTTGAAAGAAACTGTCATCAAAACTCCAGTTGACTGACACCTCCGACTCGGTCGCGTGGTCGACCGACAAAGTCTGCCAAGGGGCATTCAAATTAGCAGAGCGGTCTGCAATCAACAGGTCGCAGAAGGGGGAATGCTCTACACCATGTGTCATGCAAGGCTCGAAACCACCTCTCCGTCTCGACGTGAAATTGGTAGGCTGCTAGGGTAAGGCATTATACAACTTCCTTCTTCTGGTACTAGGTACATTCTACACTTCCACTTCCGGGGGGCCTGAAGACGCCAGCAAAGACCCTTGCTTCTCGTCTCCGCCAATCCACACGGTAGAAGGACCCTTACCCGGTGCCGCAAGTGAACCGTGCGTCACTGGTGGCTTCTGCGACAGTTGGGAATATCTGTCGATACTGTATGTACTCGGTACTGTACCTCAACACCTTGCCTTAGTTCGGGTCGCGAGGAATATGACGAGCTTCGCCATGGCCTCCCCTTTGTCAGTCGGTGTAGCTGCACAGTACAAGCTGCAGGGCTGGGTCTTGAGTTGATGGGCCCTGCTGTGAAGCTTGTGGCGGATGACTAGTCCCATCCAACGATAACATTCCCGTTTCCTTCACTCAGCAGTTCCTCAGTTCTCGTCGCCTATATATACCCTTTCCTCCGGCTTCGCTGGTCCCTTCTTTTCGATTTCCTCCTCTGTTATCGGGACTTTGTTCCTACCACATCTCATCGTTCTCTATATACTACTTTCTTGGGTCTCTGACCTTATCTTGTTTCTCAACAAGTCATACCATCCATCCTCTTCATCTCCAACACCCTCGACTCCTAACACTGGGAGAACACTCCTTACATCCGGTTTACCGTCTACAGTCATCAACATGCACGGCTACAGTTCATCAGAAGAGTCCGACGACCCTCGTCGGCCTCGCGCTCAACCTGCTGGTAATAACAACAACAACGACAAGACAAAGAAGAAGAAGAAGAAGCTTCCGCCCCAAAAGTCTATCAACCAGATTTGGAAGAAGTTCTCCAAGCGCAAGTTTCACAAGGCTCTCGCCGTTCTACCCTTCGACCCTGTGCAACCTCCCGCCACATACCACTCCAACGAGCTCCTATCGGCCGGTTACGAACGAGCTGCTGAAGAGTGCCGACGAAAAGTCGAGAAGATCATTAAAGAATGCAAGCGAGTGAATATGCGATACCGAGACCCCGGTTGGGATTTGGTGAGTTATTCTGGGAAACCCCAGATTACCCATGCATGAATGTGGCGCTAACGCACGACCAGGACTGGGATCTCAAGTACGAAAAGGGCCATTGCTTGAACAACCTTGGAACACAAAAGTTCGAGCTCAATAGAACGACACTACTCAGCTCCAAGGCTGCTGTTCCCAAGGCTGTCAAGCGAGTGCATGAAATTTTCGAAAAGCCAACTTTCATGAAAGAAGTTAGTGGCGGTGACGTCAAGCAAGGAAGCTTAGGCGACTGTTGGATTATGGCTGGCCTAACAGCCCTCGCCAGTGTACCAGAGGGCCTACAGCGGATCTGCGTCGCCCATGACACAAAGATCGGCATTTATGGTTTTGTGTTTTACCGTGACGGCGAATGGATCTACTCCATCATTGACGACAAACTTTATCTCAAGTCTCCATGCTGGGACTCTCCTAGCATGCAGAGAGATCTTCTGCAACAAATCGATCGCGAAGATAACGAAAATGTCTATCGCAAGACGTATCAGACTGGCTCCAAGGCTCTTTTCTTTGCCCAGTGCAGAGACCAAAATGAGACTTGGGTCCCCCTCTTCGAGAAGGCCTACGCCAAGGCTCATGGTGACTATGCGTCATTGGCTGGTGGCTGGATCGGCGAAGGTGTTGAAGATCTCTCTGGCGGTGTAACCACCGAGCTTCTGACGTCTGATATTCTCGATATTGACGAATTCTGGGACAAGGAGATGTCACGAGTCAACGATGAGTTTCTCTTTGGTGCCTCCACTGGTCTTCTCGAACACGGCTATGGTGAACGCAATGGTATCTCTGAGGGACACGCTTACGTCGTTCTCGACGCTCGCACCCTCAAGTCCGGCCAACGTCTAGTCAAGCTCCGTAACCCTTGGGGTAAGGTCCGCAAGGGTATCTGGGAGGGAGCTTGGAGTGATGGTTCTAAGGAGTGGACTGCTGAGGTCCAGGAAGAGATCGACCACAAATTCGGTAGCGACTCAGTCTTCTGGATTTCCTACGAAGATCTCATCCGCAAGTACTCTCACTTCGACCGCACCCGCCTCTTCCGCGATCGCGATTGGCGATGCTGCCAGCGATGGATCGGCGTGGATGTTCCTTGGAAGGCAGCATACCACGAGAAGTTCCACATCAAGGTGACACAAGATACTCCCCTCGTCTTGGTCCTCTCGCAGCTTGATGGTCGATACTTCAAGGGTCTTCACGGCCAGTACTCCTTCCGCATTCACTTCCGACTTCACTACGAGGACAGCCCCAATGCCGAGGATTACATCGTCCGATCTCATGGTAACTACCTGATGGAGCGCTCGGTCTCTGTCGAGCTGCCTGATCTTCCTGCTGGCAACTATGTCGTCTATCTCAAGGTGACTGGAGAACGTGACTCAAATGCTCAGTCCGTTGAGCAAGTTGTCAAGCGTGAGGCCGCTCAGAGAGTCGAGAATGAGAAGCTTGCTCAGGTTGGTTACGCTTATGACCTTGCTCACAGCAAGGCTTGGGACCACATGGACAAGGTTACCAAGCTGCGCATGAAGCAGGATCAGAAGAAGGCTTCTGCTTGCCGTCAGAAGGAGCGACGCCGAATGTGGGAGAAGCGTGCTACCAACCGCGATGTCTCCAAGCAGCAGACCAAGAAGAACTCTGAGAAGAGAAAGCGCCGTCGCGCTGAGTGGGAGGCCGAGCAGACTCGTCTTGACGAGGAGTTCAACGCCAAGGTCAAGGCCGAGCGAGAGCAGATGAAGAAGGAGAGACTTGCCAAGGCCGAGGCCGAGAAGGCTGCTGAAGCTGAGAAGAAGGCTCAGGAGGCTGATGATGAAGCCTTGAGCAAGAAGACAGAGGAGATCAAGCTGTCGAACGACAAGGATGAGACTTCTCTCGAAGATGGTGTCATTTCATGCTCGACCGGATCTCCTCACTTCACTCCCAAGAGCGTGGACTTGACGACAGCTGATGCTACTCAAGAGAAGCAAGAGGTTCCACCTATCAGCGGAGCTCCTCCCGCCCCTCTTGAGCAGGAAGAGCCTCTTCCTGTTCGTGCTCGACCTGCCTACGACTCTGCTGGCGAGTCATCAGACTCTCCTGTTGAGGACTGGGAGGCTTTGTACAGCAGTGACGATATGGCTCGCAAGCCTCGATTGACGCAAGCCAATCCCGCTGCTGCTCAGGATGATTATGACTCTGAGGAGGAGAAGATGCCTGAGCCTTGGAATGCCATCTGCATTGTTGGTGTTCGCGTCTACTCCAAGGATGAGAACCTCGAGCTTCGCACTGTGATGGAGGGCGGTGAGCTTCTTGAGGGAGGTATGGGCTCCAAGGGAGCCGCCGATCTTGACAACGCTCAGTCCAACGCTGGAGGTGGTCGCGTTGCAGACAAGAAATCTTCCGAGGCGAAGCCCGAGCAGGAAAGCAAGGTTTCAACTCCTCTCATTCGCAAGGATGATAGATACATGGAAGACGATGGCACGTCTGGTGAGAAGTACTCTTCCATTAAGAGCTACTTCCACATTGACTCTGCTTTCACAACCAGGGTCAATTCCCCAGCACCGACCCCATACGAGCACGATCGTCGACTGGAGTCTCCTCCTACCAGCCGATAAGAATATGTACACGACATTGCAATTTTAGAGAGCGTATTAGACAAGATTCTAGAATGATCACGCCTCGAATGTATACGATATCGAGATGATGGTTTTTATGGGTACTTGAGGGTAATTGATGATTTCAATGGAGGAAAGGCGTATGGATGGATTGTATTGTATTCTTTCAAGGACGATGAAACGAACGATTGTTTTAAACAGAGATATCAAGATTGTTTTAGAGCAATTGATTTATAGTTATAAATTGCATTCCTTGTCACAACAGACTTTAATTGCGACACATGTGGTTCAAATGGCGGTATCGTATTGCGCCTTTGTTTATGTTTCCACGTGGTACCCGACAGGAACGGAAATCCACGTTCCTGGTTGCAAACGGACCCCATGGAAACTACCAAGGTAGGTACCCTAATAGACAGGTAGCAGGCTACTGCGCAGACCCGAGACGAGACACCCAAGACAGAGACAACCTACAAGAGTGGCTCTTAACTTGCCGAGACGCCTGAACAAGACCGGCTTTTAGTCCCTGGAACACTACCACTTAACGAGTCAGTCAGCTTCTGGCTTCTGAGTCTGAGTCTGAGGGCACGTCAGCTGCCTGGAGCCAAGTGGAGCCGTTGCGATAACGGAAGCTTATCACAACTTCCGTCATCGCTCGCAGCTATCAAGCTCTCCCATCCCAACTCGTCTATCTTCACTTTTCTTCTTTTCCATCTTGTTATCCAATCGTTAACCCTTTCATTCTCTATTTTTAAATCTTCCCATCGCGAAACTCAATATGTAGCCATGGGTGATTACTAGCTTTTTTTTAAAATTCAAACCCAATCAATACATACTTAAAACTTGATCATCATCATGGCTTCTTCTTCAGCTACCTCTTTGCGACAAGGTTCATCCGGAGCCTCGTCTGGTCATTCGCATCCACATTCGACATCACTCTCTCGACACTCAAACTCAAACTCATCACGCTCGCGATCCTTCACACATCAAGATGTCGACCCAAACGCGCCTTCCATCTCTATCGATACTCTCGTCAACCATCTTCTCGTCGCTAAACGATCGCTTTCCTCCATGACCCTTGTCCTGCGCGCAAATGAAATCGCAAACGCTGCGCGGCAGTCCCACGAGGATGTCGCCATACTAGCAGCCCAGGCGGGCTTCCTAAGAGAGTCTATACTAGATCAGACTACGATACTTGCTCGTGTTAGGAGGAGCTTGCAGGGTACTTATGACTGGGGCAAAAGGGACTTCAAGAAGCTCATCAGGTCGATGGACTTGGTCGATGGCGGGTTGGAGAATACCATGGAGATGCTCCGTGAGACGAGTGTCGAAGGTGTCTTCCGGCCCGAGGGCGAGGAGAGACGAAGCCTTCTTGACTTTATCGATGAAGGAGGTGTTCACGGAGTTCGAGAGGCTATGAAGAAAAGTATCCAAGAGCTACAGGTAAGCGAAGCCAAACGAAGCCATCGCGAAATCATCCGCTGACTCAGAATAGGTCATTCAACAGTCTTTCGACGGCGACTTACTCCGCTTCGACACCGACATTCGCAATCTTAAAAAGATCATCACCGATACCCCAAGCCTGTCACACGATGACACCCACTTCCCTGCCTTTGAGTTGCTCGAAGGCCTGGTCGACCACTCAGCCAACATGGCACAGCTCCTCGTCTCCCTAACGCACCACTTCGACATGTGCGTCACGGCGATCCGGACAACCGAAGGTGGAGTCGCTCTCGCGCGACGGAGAGCCGCCGAAGCAACACAGTCCCAGGGCAATGACGGCGTGTCCATTTCTGGTGTTATCGCCGAGCAGGAATCCAACGTCTCCGACCTCGAGCCCAAAACCGCTAAGGACCGGGCGGAGATGCTCAAGGTGGTCGTCCAGGATGCAGGCGAGGTAGACGACGTTGTTCAGGAGATACAGGAACGCCTCACGGCAATGGAGCAGGACTACCTCGTGCTGCAGGAACAGCACGAAATTTCGAAACAGGCGTACTCAAATATGCTCGAAGCATACGCCGTCCTCGGCGAGATCGGCGATCGACTCGCCGACTACCTCGCCGCCGAGGGCGACTTTAAATCACGATGGGACATGGAAAAGGAGAGTGTCTTTTCCAAATTGCAGGAGATGCAGCAACTCAAGGAATTCTACGAGCGGTACGCAAGTGCGTACGACAGCCTCATCCTCGAAGTCGAGCGCCGTCGCGCAGTAGACGATCGCGTCAAGAGTATATGGCGCAAAGCCCAAGAAAACGTCGACAAGCTTCTCGACGCGGACCGCGCGTCCCGCGAGACCTTCAGACAGGATGTAGGCGAGTACCTCCCCACGGATCTGTGGGCTGGAATGCAAGGGTCTGCCAAGAAGTGGACTGTCGTGCCCGACGGTGAAGGCGAGGATGATGTGCAGGGGCCGGCGCTGAGGAAGAGTGTTGTTGAAGCTGCGAGGGAGAGACTTGGACGGTTGGAGAGAAGGTAGATGGGAGACGTGTTGGGATACAGAACAGAACAGACAGATGTACGATTTACAGCGAGGGTTGGGACTATGGCGTTTTTAGGTAATGGTTGAATAGCGGCTTGTTTTATTTAATTGAATACCACTCTTTACATAGTTTCTGTGTATTAGGATTTATCCTGATCTGATGGGCAATGTCGGGTTTCGTGAGAAAAGATGAGGTTTTAAAGTGAAGCTGTAACGCCCAGTCGGTAGGCAAGCTGATGCAGTAATGAACGACCTTACTGCTAATGGATCTTGGCTCGCAAAGTCAGACCAGCAAACGAGGTGCACAAGTAATCGGGGTAGGTATTATGTATTAGATAATGGATCATTACATATTCTGAAAGCAGTACAAGCGCCTCTAGACGAAGCACAAAACGGGTTTCCTCAATGCGAAAAGCACAATTTTCCTCCAGTATCTTTCTATGGTATCATTTCAAAGCCAGACAGTAGTAAACTCAGTTCTTACTTTATGTTTAAAGCAAGACATTCCCAGTTTAGCGGTCCTGAATGACCTGCTGGACCTTGGGGTACACCCTGACCATCTCGTTGTACAGCTCCGGGTGATCACGCCACATGACCTGGGGGTCCCAACCAGCAGCGACAAAAATGGTCTCGATACCGCTAGAGATGGGCGTGGTGAAGATGTTGGCGATCTGGAAGCCGATAAGGAATGAAAAGGCCATAACAACGGCGGTGTACTGGCCGTTGTTGTTGTAGGCGGGGTCGGTGAAGTAGAGGTAGAGGTAGGCGAGAAGGGCGCAAGCGTATGCGATGAAGAGGGCGCCGAAGGAAAGGACAGGTCCGATAAGGCAGTCCTATGCAAGTTAGTGGTTGAGATAGGGATAGCGGTAGCTGTACTCACATTGATTAGAGCGTCGATTCCTCGGTCCTTGATCATCTTCCATGTATCCTTGGCAGCTGCAAAGTAGGCCTTTCCGTAGAGAGCAATGTGGCAGAAGGCGTAGCGGTTGATGAATTCGACAGCCCATTCCAAAAGACCCAGCAAGCAGCTGACACAACAGAACACGGCGTATCCGACCATGCTTCCATCTGCGCCCTCCTGGTTGCGAGCGGCGTTGCAAATCTGACGGAGGAACTGGATAATGGCAACCAACAAGCTACCCAGGGCAATGGAACCAAAGCTGTATGTGAGGGCACGCTTGGCAGAGGCGCGAGTGGCATCCTTGGGGAAGTTGTGAGGGTTGAAGTACCAAGAACCATATACACCGGCAATTGTTGTATGGATCGTGTTCTTAAGCCACTCGGAGAACCAGTACATGGCAAAGGTGATAAAGACGATGAGACCAATGACCTTACCCTGGCTACAACCACCGTCGGCGCAAGAAGGATTATCGTTGGCGGGCTGGTACTTGATGTAGATTCCGACAAGAGTAATGGAGTACCAAGCTGCAAAAGCCGTGGCGATTATGCCTCCGATCAGACTAGTAAGATAAACATGGCCATATTTCTTGCTAACGTCGATAGTGGTCTTGAGCATGAGGGCCGAGAAGGGAATTCGCGAGATCCATGTCCAGAAGCAGAATGCCATGAATAGACCGAAGATGAGGAAAACAATTCCAGCAGACCAGTATTTGCGCCAGAGATAAAAGACGGCTGTTCCGATAGCCCAGCATACATTGAGGATACCAGTGACCCAGATGAACTGCTTGGGAAAGAGTCGTGCCATCCAGACATAGGCATATGATAAGACAAATGCAACAGCGAGAACAAACATGAACAGAATGACCGTGCTCGTGTTGAGAGAGAAGTCGTTGGGATTGCCGTAGATTCCATCACCAGCATTGCCCTTGTTTGCAGCGTAACCTTGTAGGGCAAGACCAGAGACGACGACAAAACCGGCAAACACAAGGATCAAGAGGATACCAGCCCAGAGATCGTTGTACTTTGGCTTAGGGATCTTGAACTGCTCATCGAAAGAGCCCTTTTCGTTTCCATTGTAGCCTTGGGCGGGCATGTAGCCGTTGCCATTGCCATTCTGGGGAGGACCTTGCTCGTACGGCTGCTGCTGGTATGGTTGCTGTGGATAAGTTGCAGCAGGAGGTTGAGGTTGGTATTGCTGCTGGTAACCGCCGTTATACGGCTGCTGTTGACCCCCGTTATAATAAGCGTCGGATTCGCCCATGATGGCGGCGACTCGATAGAGTTATCGACGGGAAATTGGGTTGTTTGTTTCCGTGTCGCGAATTGGGTCTGAGTGATCAGCGCAGGGGTGTCGTGGAATACGTAAATACAAAAGCCGAAGCTAATCAATCACTGCCGGCAGCTGAGTGAGCAGATGAGAAGGACGCGAAAATGATTATGTCGATGGATGTTTGATAGAATTGATTAAATGGGTATCAGAGAGAGAAACATTGAAAAGGGAGGTTTTCAGTTGCAAACAAACATCATGAGATTGCGCGCGACACACAAGAAAAAGGCAGGCGGGGCCTCCAAGATTGCGACTGCCTCTTGAACCAAAAATCAAAGACATCACAGCAGCTTGGCTCGTCTCGATGAGGTCATTGAAGCGCCAGCACGTCCAACCTAAAGCGACGAGTGTAACGGCATTTGGTTTAGCTAAGCCTTTAATATCCAATAAGCGTCGATCTTTCTAGTGGTTACCGGGCCTGAGCAGCTGAACTGCGCTGGACAAGAACTGCTAAGAGCCACTAGAGGCTTCGCAAAGTGCCGTCCTGCCGAGGTGCCAGGTCTTTTGTTTCAAGGGTGTCCAAGGAATTCGAGCATTTTACAGCGATAAGCTTAATTTCTTGGCTTTGTATATCTGTAATGCCTGAGATATACAACCTCACAAAAGAAGGCATTGAATGATGAGGTAGGACGGTGTTTGAAAGCAACGTTCTGAAATGTTTGTCCTCTGTGAATTATCACGGATGCAGCTCGCCTAATGTTGAAGGAGATCATCGCATGCGTCACAACACAGACAGCTCTAAACCATTCTAGTACCTGGCATAAGCCGATTGAGTTCAATTGGGTTGACAGCTTGCAGGTACTTTAGAACGGCTAGGACGATTGACGGGCCGTAGTGTCGTGGATGACTTTGTCTTTATATCATTGGTAGATGGGTGCAGAGAACCCTTTTTTGACTTGAGAGAGTGTCGAGCTTGGTGGGAGGTTAAAATTGCAGTGCAACCGAAAATGCTTGGATCGCATCCATGCATGGTCGTGGGCTGCCAACACCATAAGGTTTACCAAGAACCTTTTCGACTTACAAGAGTATCAAGCTTGGTAGAGGGTTAAAATTGCAGTGAAAAGGAATCTCTCTCTTTGCAGGGTCCTAGCAGACCTAGCGTAGCATTTTTTCGCTTCTTCAGAATTTCTGTACTACACCTCTGACCTCTTGATGGTTTACATACAAGCTATTAGGAAGGAACAGATCAATTAGGTCTTTAGGCTATTACTTTAATAACAGATCTATTAATTAACTGTTAATAAGCTATTCTGGTTAAAATCTATAATCTGCTATCGCTGCTGCCTATATAACTGTATTTATTATACTGAAAACCACCTCTATTTTAAACCCCTTCCCCAAGTAGGAAGTTTATGCAAAGTTACAGTGAGATCTATGGTACATGCTAAAACAGACCACTTCTCATTGGCAGGGTCTGCGCTTACAAGCTTGAACAGCCAGCTTGATGGGGGTTAAAATTGCAGTGCAGAGAGAGGTAATGGGTTTTTTCAATTTCCCCCTGCTTCGAAGTTTTTTCAATTTCCCCTTGTTGCGTGATAGGTATCACTCTCTCCAATCATGTGTCATCAGGAAACTTCTCATTGGCAGGGTAGGTCAGCACTTAGAAACTTGAGCAGCACGCTTAATGGGGGTTTAAAATTGCAGTGCAGTGCGAACACTTACTGCCTTCCATACTTACATGAGTGTCAAGCTTGGTGGGTGTTAAAATTGCAGTGCAATGATACATGCTGTAGGCATGGGTGTTTAGATCGTTGGGAATGAAATACCGGTTATTAGTAGCTCTTGTCCGCTGCTTGTTTCCTCAGGCTACAGAATCTCCCTCTGTAATTGGTCATAGATGTTCGCATGTCCTCCAAACAGAACATGCCATGCAAAGATCTGTTGGAGCGCATATGAATGATGGTCGTGGGCTGTCAATAGCATAGGGTTTACCAATAGCCTAGGTTTTCTACTTACAAGAGTATCATATCAAGTTTGGTAGGGGATTAAAACGGTAGTGCAAGTCAGGTTTGAGGGATAGGGTGTAAAAAGTTATAGTGGAATACAGATAATATACTAAAACACACCACTTCTTATTGGCTGGGTTTGCACTTACAATAGAGAGCAGCAAGCTTGATGGGGGTTAAAATTGCAGTGCAGTGAATGAGTTGGACGGTTACGATTGGTAGTGTTTACCGAGAACCTTCCATTTCTACCTACAAGAGTGTTAAGCTTGGTGGGGTTTAAAACTGCAGTGAAATTTGATTTAGCCCAGTGAACACTCAAGCCACGGGATCTCCCTTATGATTGGTCAAAGATGTTTGCACGTCCTTCCCAAGAACAGAACATAACATGCAAAGATCTCTTGGAGTGCATATGCATGTATGGAAGTGAGCTGACGACATCATCCCCGTTGAATGTTGTCTGGCTTTCTAGGTAGCCTTTTCATTGCATCGCCGCTCGACCACGAACCACGAGTGGTGTGAGGTTGAGGCTCTTATGCACTGCGCCGCAACCAACACAGTGATGCTCACTTTACTCTCGGCGATACACAAGAAGGCACTCTCAATGATTAAGTGTCTTTTTGAAACCGCAAGAACCAACATCCTTAATTAAAAAGAAGCTGTCAAAGATAGAATAGTAGCCCACAATGCTGAACCTATCGGACGTGAGCCATGGACCTCACTTCATGCACACAAACCCCTTGCGGGAAGATCTCCCGAATCTAGCATTCCTATCACGATCCTAGCTCAAATGGGAACAACCCCGGACGATTGATTATCTGCAACGGTTCAAAGCCATTACACAACTCCATCGTCAAAGAGTTTGTCACTCGAACGAGTAGTAAGACGTGTTGGTTGTAGCTTTGGTGGGGAACAAGGTACGGATTAAGATTGTCGAACCATGGGGTCAAGCACGGAGAAGAGCTCTTTTGAGCTTGGGTTGGATTGCTTGTATGGGGACTAATAACGCAGGATAGGGGTTCGACGTTTGAACGTGCCATCTGTCGCTTGAAGACTAGAGGCGTGATGGGTTAAGAGGTTACTGCTTGGCTGGGGATGGCAGGCTGATATCCGATTGAATGACTAGGTAGCTGCAGCTGGAAGTAAAGTCTACCTATCAAAATTTGCATCACGAATAATACACGTACCAGAGCATCGGAACACGATCAATTCATGAGTCAATTCGTTATGTACTGTCTGTCTCGGCCCGTAATCGCTAAAAACGCCCGTTCTCATCCCCAGCATTGGGGTTTGGGGATGCAAGTGGAGAAGAAGAAAGAGTTTGTACATAATAAAAATACAAAAAAAGACCCAATCTCGAGTCTCGAAGCAAACCAGGTTCTCCTCAAAACGGTTTGACTCCATGGATGCTTATTTCCATAATCCGTACGTAACTTGAACTCGGACGTTTCGTTGTCAAGACCAACCAACAACAACTTACCAGGGATCTTTTGTCGTCGTATTACCCAGTCTTTTTTCAGATCCATTTTATTCCCAGGTTTTGGATATGATTACACATATCGATCCTCCTGGTCGGTGCACGCCGATAATGGAGGATATGACTGCATTCAAAGAGTCACAGTTGATACATAACTTAGTACCTAGTAGACAGATATTCGGAGATGGGAGGTTGTCGTCGGCAAAAAAGCATATTGCGCGCAAAAGAAGAGCCGCGTTACTTGGCAAAAAACCTCTCTACCCCTACTAGCTTCCCCAAAAAACCCTTGCTAATTAATATCGACAGTTTTCCGTATAACCCAAACCATATCAGGCCATCGGTCAGCAATAAGCTGTCCTATTTCAGAAAGGGCTGCATAGAACAAATCGAAGCTTGTTTTTCTTTTGTTACAGTCGCATTTAGAACAACATCGCGTGGCTTTTTTGACATGCAGAATCAAGCCACTAACTGTTAAAAATTCTCAAGACAGCTGCAGCTTTGATTGGATGCTTATAATTCTCGCAGCGGGCAAAGCCGTGGCAAGGATTTTTCTTTAGTGGCGTTTGGTTTGTTTGGTTGGATGGAACCCCTGACGTTTTTTTTTTCTTGGTGCAAGTGAATTTTTCTTTTGTCTTTTGGACAGGGATTCTTTCTTAGTGGCGGGATCTTGAACCGGTAACGAACCGGAAACTACAGAAATATGCAGGCAACTGAACATAATCTCGCGATGTTTCGCTGTAACATTGAATCAAGAGTATCGCATGTCGGAGCTCTCCACGTGGTCATTATATGTCTCTTATGTTGGGAGATGTACCATTATTATGTGCATTATTGCAAGAGGAAGTTGGGAATTGAAAGCAACACAAATGAGATGATCAATAATAACATCCTTGGAAGAAAGTGATCATCATGAGCTTCTATTGAAGAGAAGGGAAAAAAGCTGCATTTCGCTCATTCCCGAGAGGCAAAAAAAAAGATGGACTCCCATAGAGGAAAAAGAACCACTCACACTTTTGAGACAGACTTATCTTGGAAATCTCACACTGACCAACTGACTACTGAATGAGTCTGGCCTGTTCGTTCCGATATCGAAATTTTTCTAATGGGCCCATTCAATCTGTTCCCCATCCCCTTGTACGCACTTGGTCCGTATCCATATGCCATCTCCGGTTGACATTTCAATTTTTTTACATAACAAGCCCACTTGGCCTCGGTGTTTCTTCTGCTTGCCTCTCTTTCACTCACAATTCACATCACATCATCGTTTCTTCTTGTCTCGTGTCTCGCCTTTTCTCTTTTCTCTCTCTTTTTTCCTCAAGCGAGAGCAGAGATAATCAATCTTCTTCTTTTGCGTTTCGCATTATTATTATCATCAACAGCCTCACTTGAGACACGCGACACATTTTTAGAGAATCTTTATTTCCGTAATAGGGAAATAAAATCCACTAGCGTCAACAAAATGTTTGACTCTTCATCGGCGGACGAAAAGTCCCCTCGTGTGAGCAACGAGAAGAAGCCAAAGGCCGACAAGGAGGATGTCGAGACTGGTGAGGCTGGCCTTGATAGGTCTATGAGCTCTCGTCACTTGCAATTCATCGCCATTGGCGGTACCATTGGAACTGGTCTCTTCCTCGGTGTCGGTCCAGCCCTCGTCAAGGCCGGTCCCGTCTCTCTGCTCGTCGCCTTTGCCTTTATGGGCTCTGTCGTTTACTCTGTCATGGTCAGCTTGGGAGAGATGGCCGCCTACATTCCCATCACTGGTTCATTCACCGCGTACGCTGCTCGTTTCGTCGATCCTACCTTGGGTTTCGCCATGGGATGGCTTTACTGGTTCAGTTGGTCAATTACCTTTGCTCTCGAGCTTGTCGCTGCCGGTATCATCATTCAGTACTGGGACTCGGAGCTCAGCATCGCCATCTGGATCAGCGTCTTCTGGGCTCTGTTTACCGCCCTCAACTTTGTCCCCGTGCGTATTTTTGGCGAGATTGAGATGTGGTTTTCCATGATCAAGGTTGTCACCATCATTGGCTTCATCATCTTCTCCATCTGCATCAACGCTGGTGTTGGTGATGAGGGCTACATTGGTTTCAAGTACTGGAACGATCCCGGCGTTGCAAACACCTACATGGGCATTGAGGGCGCCACTGGCAAGTTTGTCGGCTTCTGGGCTGTTCTCGTCACTGCTGGTTTCTCCTTCCAGGGAACTGAGCTCGTCGGTGTCGGAGCCGGTGAGACCGCCAACCCCCGCAAGGCTATCCCCGAGGCTATCCGCTGGACTTTCTGGGGTATTTTCAGCCTTTTCATGGCCACAGTCTTCTTCGTCGGTATCAACGTGCCTTTCAACGACCCCGCCCTCGACAGCGGTGCTCAGGATGCTTCTGCGTCACCTCTCGTCGTTGTGGCTACCCGCGCTGGTGTCAAGGTTCTCCCTGACATCATCAACGCTGTTCTCCTCTCCGCCATCCTCACAGCTGCCAACTCCAACGTCTACTCCAGCAGCCGTATCATGGTCGCTCTCGCTGAGGATGGTCTTGCCCCTGCCTTCATGAAGCGCACCAACAAGTACGGCACCCCCTACTTCGCCGTTGCCTCGTGCTCCGTCATGGGTCTCATCGCCTACATCAACCTCTCCTCCAGCGGAGAAAAGGTTTTCAACTGGCTTCTCAACGTCAGTTCCACCTCGTGCTTCATCACCTGGGTTCTGATCAACGTGTGCCACATCCGCTTCCAGAAGATCATGAAGGCACAGGGAATCCCTCGTGACGAGCTGCCCTACCTCGCACCTCTCCAGCCCTACCTGTCGTACTACGGCGCTTTCTTCGTAGGTCTCATCACCATTACCTGTGGTTTCACCGTCTTCATCGAGTGGGACACTGCCGACTTTTTCTCCAACTACATCAGCTTGATGCTTTTCTTCGTTCTCTACGTCGGCCACAAGCTCATCTGCCGCACCAAGGTTGTGCCGCTGACAGAAGTCGATCTGAGCAAGGGACGAGAGGAGATGTAAACGAAGAAGCAGTAGTCGATTTTGGGAGTTTTGGTTGTCTTTTGGAAGAGTGTAGCAAAAAGTTTCTTGTATCTCTTCTCTTTTTTGGCGTATAGCAGTGTAATAGTTGTATAATGAGACGTATGATGATACCCTGAAAACTCGAGTTTCTCTCCTTTCGCATGTGAAGTCGAAGTGAATATTCGGGTCGATGTAGAATCGGTTGTCGTTGGAATCTCGGCGTCAAGGCAAGGAATAAATATTCCGATACAAGTAGACGAGAACAAACAAAGCCCAGGGGGGGAAGGGAAGGGTGGACGGTTAATATAACAGACATCACCTTACCCCAACGTACGATGAATTTATTTTACGTCAAAGCATGGCCGGGCCGTCACGATTTAGGGAAGGTCTCCCGCATAAAACATCAAATTATTTGGTAATTTTTTGTTAGCGACATGTCAAGACATGGCAAAGGGCGCTGTGTTTTGACATGATGGGACCCAGCGTGAAATGACAAGACATGACAAAGGGCGTCGTATGGGTGGGGCTTTTTTTTTCTTTATCTTATCTTTTGACAATGTTCAGAATGGGATACCACGCCAGGCTGGTGGGGCCGGAGTACCTAACTGCTATGGTTATTCTTAGTCTTTCGATGATCAAGAAAGTCTTGTCTAGAATCATCTAATACGGGACTTCTTTCTACTTTTTGAATCAATCAGTGCAAGCTGTCTAGGATATTACCTGACTACAGCTCGAGACATTGGCCAGGTAGCTTTCTGTGTGTGCAAGGTCCTCGGGCACCAAGCAGGACTCTGAAGGATGGTGGATGTTAGGACTGGCTCATAGATTCGACGGTTCGCATCCAAAAACCAGTCCGGAAAAACCACCCAAGAAAGGTCGGGAAGGGGACACCACTCTCCCTGTGCCCTCCATGGCCTTTCTATACCATTTTACCGCTTCCGGGGATCAGAAAACTTCATAGCCGATGGAAGGCATGAGGAACGAAATCAACAGGCCAGTTAATGCCCACTTTAGCCTACCTTGGTTGCTCGTTCATTTTTTACAGCATTGACATTACAGGACAGCGCTGATGTTACTGTTACTCCCTAATCAGCTCCAGGGAGGATAGTAAAAAGAAAACATAATTCAAGCCAAATATTGCTGAGAAGTGCTCAATCAGTAGTCTCATTTAGACAGACCAGTGATGACGGGTTAAAATATTTGCTTGAGGTTTACAAGCTGCCATTGGCCTCTGTCGGCTCTTTGCAGTAAGATGACTGACGTCGTCTGCTGCCAAGCCTTGACCTTCTATTCATGGAAGATGGAACACAACCATCCAAAACAGAGATGCAGGACACCCCACGCTTCAATACCACCCTCCCTATTCGCCCCTTCTGGCTCTCTTATTGAGACTTTCCATACAATCTCCATCTTGGATATTTGTCAAGAAGAACAGAACAATGACATGCGCGTCATCTTCACTCTAGCAAATAGTTACGCATGACATTTGATCTTCCTCTAACGAATCCACAATCCCCCTCCCCCCTTCCGAAGCCAAGACTCCAATCCCCTCGCTCCCCGAAACAAGCTCACCTTTAAACAAATCTAATTCGTCGGCCCTCCAAGAAACAGACTCCCCGAGCGTCATGCACGAGAATCAATAGGGCAATGCTCAACGGTGGCGGCGATGGTCCGACCCCTCTACTTCGGGTCGTCGGCGCCAATCAGAACAAAGTCAAGACGGGGAGAATCGCGATGCTCTTGACGAAATGGAGAGTGATTGGTGGTTTTTTATAAAGAAATGAACTGATGAACTGCTACTCTTTCTGTTGGGGTGACTATCATGGGGACTTTTGTGGTTTCTGGTCAATCAGGTGGAAAGTATCGAGTCATCTATCTATCCATGTTAACGAACGGGGAGAATAGAATAGAATACGTGGTCTGCCCTGCGAGATCCGAAGAGTGTGCCTGTTCCCACATGTTCTCGCGTGAGAAGTAACCAAAATAGTCGCAAACTTAATTAATCCCGCAAGTCGATGTGTAGGTGACTTGATTTGGGGCAAAGATTGAAATTGCCGTAGCTGGGATTAACACATTGTGCATATGCTTTCTTTGCAGCACTACTTTGGTTGCCACGATTATTCAGTCTGCGTCTACAAAGCACTAAGAGCCAGAGCCAGAGTCTTGATGTGTACTGAGACACCGAATGGATTCTATTGTGTTCTAATCATATGAGTTATCGTATTCTCTAATTTAACGTATTGCTGGTAGTCTGCGTGATCAAGATTACCCTACAACAGAGGCCCCACGACAGAGGCAGGGGGGTGTTGCAGTGGACAAAACATTGTTTCTAGCATGTGAAAGTGGCCCAGTCGTTTAGTTGAAAAGTCATCATGTTTCGACCAACAGGGTACACGAATCAATCTTTTAGATACTCTTGATGAGATCAGATGAATAACTGTATCCCAATATCCGTAATACTTCGTTTGCTCTCAATAAAGATAATTAATTATTTAACTGAATCATGGAAAAACACAAAGCAAAAACAGCTTCAGCCTCTTCCCCTCCACGTTGACTCCCCCAGGTCCCAAAATTGGCGGGCAGCTATGCCTGAAAGGTCTCTAGATCTGGCGGTATAACTCGGCTTTGGCCCAATCATCGACAACCAATTCTCCGTGGGGGGGTCGCCCTGACAGTGATGTACAGCACCAAGTCTTGTAGATAAAATGTCATTGTCTGCTTCCATTTGTCTTATCTTTTGCATATTTTCTCTTATAGTCACAGGTCTGGAGACTTTATAATACTCTTCTTCGTCTTCAGTAACTTCATTGTTCTATTCTTTAAGACTGGGGTGACGTGAAGCTAGACCTGGTACTTGACAGCACAGACGCCTCATCCCACTACCTTAATTGACCCCGCGAGACCCTCAAAAAGTTATACGAACCTCTTTTGAGGCCAACGTCTTCTCACGGCCTAAGAACAGAGAAGGGTTGTTCTTGTTCTTGTTCCATTCAATTCGATTCACTTCGGTTTAAAACTCCATACTTGGCCTTACCGTGTCCCCAGAAAAGGATTCGCCTGCTCCGCCACCTGGTACCAGGTAAATCAATCGCCGTAATAATTGTTGGGGACTGCCCTGGACATTACCGGACCCGTCACCGACATCTCCTTCTAGTCTCATCTTGTCCCTCCGGGTCTGCAGCTTGGTCGCGTGACCCACCCACCGCTCTTGCCATCTTTATCTTTAAAACCATCAGACATACCTACGCATTCTCTCCTCTTCTACTGTCATTCTCAATTCACACACAAACAACATCATGACAATCATTGATGTTAACAAGGATCTCGCTGCTCTCTTTGAGCAGCAGGCCTCAGCCACTCCCGATGCCGTGGCTCTTGAAGATGAGAAAAGATCCCTCACATACGCAGAGCTTGACAGAGAAACCTGGGCTCTAGCTGAGCGATTACGTGACTATGGTGTTGGTCGCGATGATCTGGTCGGTGTTCTCATGGGCAGAAGTGCAGATTACGTTATCGCCGCTCTTGCTGCCCTCCGAGCTGGTGGTGCTTTTTTGGTGCTCGAGGTTGCCTACCCTCCTGGTCTGCTACGAGATGTTATCGAAGATGCGAAGCCAACTGTCATTCTTACTCAAGTGGAGCACTCCACCAACCTCACATCTGAGACTCCCGTCATTGTTGTCGACAGCCCCGACAAGCAGGCTCGAGGAGAATCTTCCCCTCATTTGACCGAGAGACGGTCACTCCCCGAGGACGACGATGTTGAGCGATTGCTCTTTGTCTCGTATTCTTCTGGTACCACTGGTAAGCCCAAGGGTATCATGAACCCCCACAGAGCCGCTATCCGCTCATATGACTTGCGATTCGCCGTCAACGACCTCCAGCCCGGTGACAGAGTGGCCTGCAATGTCTTCTTCATCTGGGAGATGCTTCGACCTCTCATTCGAGGTGCTACCACTGTTGCCATCCCCGATTCCGCCAGTTACGACCCCATTGCTCTCGTTGAGCTTTTATCCTCAAAGCGCATCACTGATACCCTCATGACCCCCACACTTTTGGCCACAGTTCTTTCCCAACACCCCAAGCTCGGCCAGAAGCTCCCCGAACTTCGCTCCCTGTGGTTGAATGGCGAGGTTGTCACTACTGACCTTGTTCGCCGCGCTGTGGATGCTCTCCCCGAAACGCGCCTTCTCAACGTCTACAGCGCCTGCGAGACTCACGAGGTTGCTGTTGGCGATATCAAGTCCTTTGTTGATTTCGACACACAAGTGTGCCCCGTAGGTCCCCCTACAGACCCTGAGCACACCTACGTCCTCGATGAGGCTGGCAACAGAGTTGAACATGGTGTGAATGGTGAGCTTTATGTTGGTGGTAGCCTTTTGGCGCGAGGATATCTCAACTTGCCAGAAACGACAGCCAAAGCATTCCAAATGGATCCCTTTTCTGGAGAGAAGGATGCTCGCATGTACAGAACTGGTGATTTGGCTCGCATTCTTCCCAATGGACTTTTGGAAATTACCGGCCGAGTTGGCGGCATGATCAAGACTCGTGGTTACACTGTCCAGCCCAGTGCTGTCGAAAGCGCCATTCGAAAGCATCTTGCTGTTCGTGACTGTGCAGTTGTAGCTCACGGCGAGGGCTTGGAGCGACAGATTGTCGCCTACATCGTCCGCGAAAAGGGCGAGTCCCGAGAGCGAACCATCCCTCTCATCGACGACTACGGATACAGTCCCGTTGCTCGACGTGCTCTCACTGACCACCTTGCTCACTACATGATTCCTACTATTTGGGTCGAAGTGGAAGAGCTACCTACACATGGCGTTTCTGGCAAGACAGACCTCAAGGCTTTGCCCGCGCCACCATCCCCAAGATCACCCAGACCTGCCCCCAAGAAGGAGCAGAACATCAAGGTCAAAACCGAGACTGTTATTCAGCTTTGGGCCGCATCGCTTAACATGCCTGCCAACGTCATCACACCAAAGCACGACTTTTTCGACTTGGGAGGTCACTCTTTGGCCCTTGCTGACCTTGCTGGACGCCTCACAAAGACCTTTGGCTTCCCTGTCCCTCTGGCTCCTTTGGCTGGAACCCCTACTCTAGAAGGACATGTTGCAGCCATCAAGGCAGCCCGTGACGGTCACACTGCTGCTGTGCAGGCTGATCTGCCAGCTGTCCTCCGCGCAGACTCTATTCTCCCGGACGACATCCAAGGCAACGGTACTCCTATGCGTGCTCTTAAGGATGCCGAGACTATCCTCCTGACTGGTGTCACCGGTTACCTTGGTGCTTTCCTTCTCAAGACCCTGGTTGACTCTACCGACGCACAGATTATCTGTCTTGTGCGATTCCCCGAGCCCGTGGAAGACTGTGCACCCGCTGGTATGGCCCGTATCCGAAAGAACTTGATTGATCTTGGACTTTGGGAGGATTACCTGCTGGAGCGTATTGAGATCCTGCCCGGCACACTCACCAGGAAGCGACTGGGTCTTTCCCCTGAAGTGTTTGACGAGCTATCAACTCGTGTTCAGGTCATTGTACACGCTGCTGCTACCGTCAACCTGGTCTACCCCTACGCTGCTCTGCGAAACGCCAACGTTAACGGTACCCGGGAGATTCTTCGTCTTGCTGGCCGCAGTGGTGCTACTGTTCACCATGTCTCCACTAACGGCGTACTCCCACCCTCTCACACTGGTTGGTGCGAAAACACTGTCATTGATGTTGATGATGTTCCCACCAAGCTTCTCGATGGTTATGGCCAGACTAAGTGGGTTGCTGAGAAGCTTGTCGATGAGGCAAGCCGCCGAGGCATTCCCGTGCGAGTTTACCGTCCCGGAACCATCAGCGGCCACAGTGTTTCTGGCTCTACCAACGCCTGGGATTTAATTAATGCCATTATCGTTGAGTCCCTTCAGCTCGGCCGCGCTCCTGATGTCGAGGGCTGGTATATTGAGATGACTCCTGCCGACTTTGTCAGTGATGCCATTGTCACTCTCGCAAACCACACCAGCGACACCGAGCAGACTCTTTACCATCTCGGTGATCCTGCCCCTGTTCCTTCCAAGGATCTATTTAACACTCTGGCCAAGCTGGGCTACCCTACCGAACCTCTATCTTGGGATGAATGGGTTGCTCTGTGGTGGGAGAAGCGAGGCAACAAGAAGACTGGCAATGACCCCTTTACTGTCGACATTCTCCGAGGTGGTATGCCCAGTGTCGAGGTCCTCAAGTCGGTCATTGTGCTCAAGGATGGAAAGACACAGCCTACACTTGACAAATACAATGTCCCTCGCCCCAAGATGAACGAGGGTCTTCTTGAGATCTACATGCGACACTTTTATGCCCGTGGTTGGTTGTCTCGACCTCCTCGCCGAGGCCAAGTCAATGGCTCTGCCAAGAAGGTTCGCAAGGGTCGCCTTGTAGGCAAGGTCGCAGTGGTAACTGGCGCCTCTTCTGGAATTGGCGCCGCTGTAGCAGCTGGCCTTGCCAAGGAGGGCGCGCATGTAGCCGTGGCGGCTCGACGGACCGAAGCCCTGGAAGACGTCAAGAAGAAGATTAGCGTCTACGGTGGTAAGGTGTTGATCCACAAGACCGATGTTACAAACAAGGCCCAGGTGGAGTCCCTGATGAAGGAGGCAAGCGAGCAGCTTGGCCCTGTCGATATCCTTGTCAGCTGCGCGGGTGTCATGTACTTTACCATGATGGCCAACAACCAGACTGATGAGTGGGAGCGCACAGTTGATGTCAACTGCAAGGGCCTCTTGAACGCCTTATCATCAACTGTTCCGGGCATGTTGTCCCGTGGAGCTGGACACATTGTCGCTATTTCATCTGATGCTGGACGCAAGGTGTTCCCTGGTCTGGGCGTTTACTCGGCCAGCAAGTTCTTTGTTGAGGCAACACTACAGGCTCTGCGTCTCGAGACAGCAGGTTCTGGTCTCAGGGTCACAGCCGTGCAGCCTGGAAATGTGGCTACCGACCTGTTGGGCATGTCGACCGATCAGGAGGCTCTGAAGAAGTACGGTGAGCCTACAGGCGCCGAAGTTCTCAAGCCTGAAGAGGTGGCCAGCGCTATTGTCTACGCTGTGTGTCAACCCCCGCACGTTGCCGTCAACGAGGTGCTTATTGAGCCTCGCGATGAGCCCATCTAGAATCATGCATGCATACGGCGTGTATTTGTTTACGGCAGATGTTGATTTGTATTTATATTTCGGCCTCTTAGTGGCTGGTCATGTTTGATGATGGGATCATGATGATGATGTAGCGACTGATGCATTTACTCAAGGTCATATGATGGAGATTTGCGTGTTTGCACGTTTCGACATGGGATGCATGTGCATTGTAATACCCTATTGGAGAGGAGGAAGCAATTATTTAGTGGCATAATTAATTGACGGAGAATTGCCATGCCTGAAGCTTGTGTCTTGTCTTTTGAAGTAGCCAAACACCAAACCAAGGATGGTGGTGGCTGAGAAACAGATTGACTGCCAAGATGTTGATGCCCATCATGTCTATCACCAATCGTCTGCCGTTTTCCGATGAGATCAGGGATGAACTGACAGCGGAAAAAAGGGACAACCACTGGTGTTTTGCCATGCCCTGCCCTGTCTTGGCCGCATATTATCCTGAAACGCGGATTGCTCTTGTCTTGTCGGAGACCAGTTTCGAGTTTCGGGAGACGCGACAGGGGTCAATAGTTTTTCCATGGATAAAAAGCGTTTGTTTAAAGAAGGATGCAGGGTTTATGAGATCCACATAAGCGCAAGGATAGAGTATAATTAACCGGTTAGGATAGTACTTGTACAGAGTATGTATGCTCTATTACTGTATACAGAGATGAGTTGAGTTATGTGTGGTATGATACAGAGTGTGTTATACAGTAGAGATGGAAATATTCCTGTCATTAGTTAATAGAGCGAGTCGGAAAGTTTGTTATTGTTCGAGAAGGGTTGTGGATAAGTTCTTTCCAGATTTTGAAGTAATACCCGTAAGCGAATCGCTTCCCAACGGAAGAATCCTTCTTTATTAATTAACTAAAACCTCGGCGGCATAATATGCCATTGGTTCATTTGTTCTCCAATTTTCTTCTCTTCTTCTCCCTGCTTGGGGCTCGAGCTGTCAGATCTTGCTTGGTCCCATCTTGAGGCTCAAACACAAACCTTGTATGTTCCACCAATCAAAAGACTGCCCCTTGCGCTGGCTCCAAACGCTCTGTAGTTGTTCTGCGGGATTACAGAGGAACAGGCCGGACGAATCTGCTATCTTTGGTTCGTGGTGCGAGCTTCGAATTCCGGTGAAGTCGGGGCCTTGGCGACGGTGTATTTTTTCTTTTACAAGGTTCACTCTTGTCTTTTTCGCTTGAGATGAAAAGTGAGGTCATGTAATGTTTGGTGAGACGAAACAAAAGGGGATGGATGTTTGATAGACAGAACTAAACATTACTACTGTTTATATGTGTTGATGAGAATGTTACTATAGGATGAGTGTAGACGATAGTAAATTTGATGATAATAATGATTCGTGCTTATTAGAGTTAATCACTAGAGTTAACATCAGCCGGCGCTTGTCATGTCAAAAACCCACCCAGCATAAACTCCTCCTCTACCAGGGCCCATCATCAACGAGATTGACTACGGAGCGAACAAGGGCCTATGCTTTGGCCCACCGTCTCGCTTGAGTCGGCCGAGTTCAATTGTATCAGATCCTCTTGTCGTCTAAACCCTGTATAGTAAACTCCTCCCTCATCTGATCAAGGTGGGGGAAGGAGTAGTGGTTTTGAGTATATATCTACTTTAACCCATCTCTTTGTCACCAACTTCCTCTCTCTCTCTCTCTCAACCTCTATTCTTTCACGGACCTCGAAGGACCAGATTCGACATTCTTTTTTCTTACTTTCCACTCTCTTTTTCCATCACTCACTTTCGCTTCGAGCCTTGACGGCCGTTTATATTATTTACCACTCTTTATACAACTTCTGGTCCTAGAGACACTCCACGAAAACACAACAAGACAACTACTCAGTTTCAACTTTTTATATATCTACCGCAAAAATGAAGAACGCCGCTGGTATCCTCGCTTTCATTCCCCTCGTCGCCGCCCATGGCTTCATCAAGTCTCCCACCCCCCGCATGCCCGGCGACGCCTTCAAGGCCGCTTGCGGTGAACAGCCCTTCTACCAGCAGAGCTCCGACATCAACGGCAACGTCCAGGGCATCAAGCAGGTCGTTGGCCAGAACTTCGACGCCGCCGACTGCAACCTCTGGCTCTGCAAGGGCTTCCAGTTCGACGACAACAAGGACAATGTCCAGAGCTACAAGCTCGGCGAGAAGATCCCCTTTGAGATCAACATTGCTGCCCCTCACACCGGCTACGCCAACGTCTCTGTCGTCAAGACCTCTTCCGACACCATGATTGGCGAGCCTCTGATTGAGTTTGAGAACTACGCTGCCAACTCTGGCACTGCTGCCAACAACACCGCTTTCAGCGTCACTCTCCCTGAGAGCCTCGGCGGTGAGTGCACCAAGGCTGGAGACTGTGTTCTCCAGTGGTTCTGGGACGCTCCCGATATCAACCAGACCTACGAGTCCTGCGTTGACTTTGTCGTCGGTGGTTCCGGCTCCGGCACCGCCCCTGCTCCCTCTCCTTCTTCCGGCTCTGGCGCCGAGAAGCCCACTACTTCTTCCCCCGCCGCCGATAATGAGGATGACGAGGACTGCGATGATGAGGATGAGGAGCCCGCTGCTACTACTGCCGCTGCTGAGAAGCCCGCTGCCACCACTCTCCAGGCCGTCGCTGTCAGCACCGCTGCCGACTCTGGTTCTGCCCAGCCCACTTCTGCCCCTGTCGCTGACGATGATGAGGACTGCGATGATGAGGAGGAGCCCGTCGATGATGAGGATGAGGACTGTGATGAGGAGGATGAGGAGCCCGTTGCTGATGACGATGAGGAGGAGTGCCCTGCTGAGGATGACTACTAAGCGTATTGTCAAATACACTTTTAGTATCAGGTCCTGTACTTCTTGACTTCAAGCTTTGGGTTTGGAAAAAAAGAAGGGGGATGTTTATTCATTTGATGTAGATATTTAGTTCTGGGTAGCCTCCTGTGGGGGTGGATTCAACTCAACTGTGAGATATTTGAGGAAAACTGTTTGTTCTGTGCCTTTTTCTTTCATTGTGAAGTTTTGCTTGAATACTGTTGTGTGTAAGCAATACATTTGTTCATGAGCATCTTAGGCTTAGTTCGACATTGCAGGTTGACCCTCGTGATGCGCCTTGTCTGATCCGGCTCAGTTGTCTCTGACCACCCAACTGTAACATTATGCTTAACCCGGACACGCATACATCATATTAACATCATAGCTATGTAAAACATCTAGACTCCCGGACTCCGAAAACCTAATTTGTCAAAGAAAGAGACAAAAACGTGATCTGCCACTGCATTCGGGTTGTCTCAGTCAGCCAGGCGGTTGCCAAGAGCCATTGATAGAACATTCCAAAACCAGCATCATGAATCAATCTCACCGGGACGAACACTGCTAAAAGCGCCAATGAGAGAGCCGAAATGTGTCATTCCCTATTAAAGCCGTCAGTCACCTCTGCCAAAGGAATGTTGAACTAGCTGGAAGTAGAAAATGCTTAATTTCGGAGTCCGGCAGATCTATCACGCTCTAAGGCGGTATGCCGGGAATGTGAAAGAGACGGTTTTATGTCACCTGCCCATATAGAGAGAGAGGGTCGTGATTCTTGGCTTACTCACGGACTTAACTTTATCTTCTAGAGGCTCAAGAAGTGGAATCTTGGTAGAGTCGAGACTGGCGGGTATTTCCAAGGAAGCTAAGCCTCAAGCTATCACTCGTTTATTGTCAAAATGCCCTTCAATTTCAGGAAGTATTATGACTTGTGATTGTTAAACCACCAGTTTCGTTCAACTGTTTCATGGCTTAAAGGAAGATGCAGGTACCATCTATGCAAAGCAGATCATGACGAAATTCTGATAGATCATGCATCTCCGGTGTAATTGATCTCCTGGACTATCACCAACCCGAAGTTCAAGTTGACGTTGCACGAAAACTCTATCTCAAGCCATCTCCGTCCAAACCAGGAACCAACACAATCCCTCTAACCGTAAACGAACTGCCCGGAGCTTTTCTCCTCTACCATCCAAATCCGAATGCCTAAACTCTATACAGCCCTGTCAGATAATGGACCGATTGGCCAAGGCGATACGCAAAGTGGAAGAAGGATCGGGAGGTTACTTAGAAGAGAGGGTACAATAACTACCTTATATCCTGTAAAGTTGTCAACATGTCTCAGCTCTAATCAACACAAATCTTCATCTTTATTTCCTTTCTCCATCTTCTATCTCTACTCAAAATGAAGTTCACGACGCTCCTTAACGCCATGCTGGCGAGTTATACCCTGGCCTCACCCACCGTCGTCAACTCCCCAGAGGCAAACACCCTCTCAACCCGTGGTCTCTCCACGGAATCTACATCACGTTCCGACGTGAACTTACCAGCTGGTTCGGAAAAGGTTCACCGCGATGTATCAGATGGCATGAGACGCGCAAGCAAAGACCATGACAGCGTCATCAAATTCATGGACTTTATCGCTGCGAGAGTACGTGCCGAATGCCAAGACATAAGTAAGTATAAAGCGATAGCAGTGGTACATACCTTTGTTAACTGACGGTTCCCAGATACTGCTGTAGAAGCTGCCAAGTATGAGGGCTTTAAATCCGAAGCTAAAGTGGCTGCAGTTCACACCATGAACAACATCAGAACAATCCTCTCCAAGACAGTTTCCCAACTAGACGCCACGCCAAACATGGTCTTTACCCAAGAAGAGCGTCAAAAGCTTATTGAAGACTTACATATTATCACGAGCGAGTTCTTTGAGATCACTAAAGGATACATCGACACGTTAGGAGGCGCAACAGGAGGTCGATCGCTATCTCGCACGGCACATATGCTTACCGATGTGCTGTACAACGTTGTCACTATTGATACAAGGGTTGCTTCCGATATGAGGCGCAAGCTAATGCCTGTTTTCTCTGGAGTTGATGGCGATGATGGTAAAGTGTTGAACCTTGTCGTGAGCCCTGTGACGAGCTTTTTATCGTCCATCAAGCCTGATAAAGCGCCTGCTACTGCTTGTAGTAGTAGTGGCGCTAACGGTTGTTTTGGCAATCAGAACGAGGACTTGAGATGACGAGGGCGTATGGTTTAAAGAGTATTTTTTGTAATGAGTCATGATTGAGGATTCAGGGTTGAGGATTGAGGGTTAAAAGAATCTGCATCGAGCGATAGAGTATCGAGGGTTAATGATTATAAACTCATGAGAGCCTGAATAGCATTTATTAATGGATTATCACGTAGCTTTGTTCTGTTATTTGTTAGTATCATTTCAAGATAGCCAATTTACTGGAGACTTAAGAATAAGAGTTCTACGCAAGGTTTTGTGAATCGAAATTTATTGATCGCGCCTCGGGTATCAACCAACACCTGAAAGCAAATACAAAGCCCATTATCCAACGCAAGCGTCGGAAGGATGACCCAATCGTTATGTCTTGGCTTAGTACAACAGTTGGTTTCACCCCGATATAGAGATGAACCATGACTGTGACAAGCCTCCAAGATCTTGATCCTGTATAAAACTCCCCCATCTGTGTCTGATCAAGGCCCTAACCTCTAAAAGACCTCACGCCTGAGATCGCCGAACTAACCGAGTCAATGCGCCTCTAAGCATCGTCAATCTGTGTCCCCGTCTCGTCGTATTCTGTGACCTCTTCCAAGGCAGCCAAACTCTCATTGTCGTGCCCAATCTGTCTTTGTGCATTAAGTACGGCGATTCGTTTGTTGTCGGGACGAAGTATACTCCACATCTCGGCGGTCACTGCGATGGCGCTGGCGTCTGAGGCACTACGCGACAGCATCGCTTTCATCCATGCCAACTGTTTTCCCGCAAGGCGCCAGACCATGCCATATGCCTTTTCCCACTTCAGTTTGAACAGAGTGGACGCTTTGAGAAGCTCCCATTTGCTCAAAGCCGGATCACCATTCCAAGTATCAAGGAGTGGTTCAACAACTCTCATACTCATCAATTGAGCCGATGGCTTGTATGAAGACCATTTTTGATGCAACTCCTTGGCCTTTGACGTGTATTCGCTATGCGTATTGTCGTGTTTACCTCCTGCCATTGCAACTCTCCATTCCGTGGTGATGGCATCAGCTTGAGCGACTATGTCTGCCATGAGTCTCTCAATTGTTCTTGAACTTTTTCTCTGATCATTATATTCGTTGAAAAGACGAGTCAAGTCTTTATCCCATGCCTGAACACTGGCGACTTGGAGGGCATCATAGAATTGCTTCAAGGCATTGTCGACCGCATCTTGAGCAACCACAAACTTGAGAAAGTCCAGGATATGAATGAACCCATTTTCGTTTTTGTAGTTCTGTACAGAACTTCTTTCTTTCTCGTATTCTGGTTCTTTGCCACGCATTTCCATGTCTCGCTTCAATCGTTCATAGTCCTCGCGGGTGAACAGCAAGCCTTGCTTGGCCTGATCAACAAGCAGAGCGACCAATGTGCTCAGAGCTACAGCTCGTTCACTGTTGACTCCTCCTTCCAAGTAACAGAGCCTCTCCTTGAACTTGGTCGCGATACCCAAGTAAGTTGGTTGCATGTTGAACGAGATTGCCGATCGTAAGAAGTCCGTACAAGCACTCTCCATATCATGGGTAGTCTCGAGGATTGACTGGAAGCTTGGGTTGCACTTGCGAAGATATCCCCGTCCTACGAGATCTGGTTCAGCAGGCTTTGGCGAGTTGGTAAAGTTGCGAACGATATCAGGATCCCAGCAAACCCAAGCCTGATCACCATCATAATCGCCGCCCGATAGCATGTCGGCAAGGGGCGATTTGCCCTTTGACGAAAACACAATGACATCCTTCAGCCTCTTCAAGTTCGGTCGGAACACAGCCCTAACCTTTTGCACGTCGCTCACAAAATGGGCTGGAGCTCGGGCAACTAGGATGTCAATATCATCTAATAGCGTGTCTGACTCACCATCGGCTTGGAACTTGGAAGAAAAGGCAAGCTGTACCTCGCCTTCTTCCAATGTTCCGGTGAAGTCTACCACCATGAAAGCGTAAGTAGATCGCGGGATCTTGATGTTCATCTTCGCTTTGAGCTGTTCTGCCTGTCGCTTCTGATTTTTCCACACAAGGTCTCGCAGAAAATGGCACTTGGTGGCATCGAAACCGGCATCGAGCAAGAATGATACTATGTCTTCGTCGTGGTCCGGCAATCCTCCCACGAAAGGGACATTACCAAGGGTTGATCGATTGAAGCCGCGATGCGTCCAGCCACGAAGGCTGGTAGGATGTGTCATGGCTGCAAGCTGACCCCCAATCTCATCCTGAAGGCCGTTGGCTAAATGATTAGCGATGATATTGCGCATGTTACCGGGTTTTGGGGCTTGTGCTTCAAGAACTGGGATGAACTGCGTGTTGAGTGAGGCAGACTTCAGCTCCCTGGACCATTCTCGTACTTCGAACGTTCTGTGGTGAATGTCTTCAAAGTCGCACAGCCACTTGCGTTGGGAAGGATACGTCTCAATCCAAACATCATCATCCAACCCGTCATCTTCGACATCGACTATCCACATCCCCTTGGCACTGCCAATACGAGCCTGAAATGCGCATGGAGTTTCCATAAGGCCAAGACGGGTTGCGATTTTGCGTGCAAGACTTCGAGACATCCTAGCGATACCGTCACCCATATCCTTCTGCTGTTCTTTGTCTCGACTACTCATGTACTTGTGAAATCCCAGCATGGTGTCGCGATGTCGAAACTGGCGAGGTTCGAGAACGACGGTAGGAATGGTTTTGCTAAGACCTGGACAAGAATGTTAGACGGTTCGTACAAAAGGCTGGGAACTAACTGAGAGCAAGCCGTGAGAACAGTTTTGGTACCGGTTGTAGAGCATTCACCTCAAGATTTATTGCCCACTTCAAAAGATCAGAGCGCCGCATCTTTGTTCGATAACCCAGGGACGTTGCTTCTTCGAGTGGTGGAAACTGGCTTTCGGGTAGTCGAAAGTTGTTGCCATCAGTTGCAAAGAAGTAGACGCGCTCTTGCATAATCGTGAGGGACTTGTGAGGAGGACGAGGGTCTTTTACTGACTTGCTGGCGCCGCGATTATAGAATGGCGACCAGGAGCGCCCAAGAAAGTAGTGTAGGTTATCATTTAGCCATCCAATGACCTTATCTGCACCTTGCTCATCGTTCCTGATTACGTCGGGAGCATCTCTAGAAGTCGGGGATGGCATAATAATCTCCATGAACCGGTCGGCACCAAAGCGGCGAGCCAGTCGATGACCAAGTTCCAGGCGAGGAGGCTGAAGCTTGAGCTTGTACAAGGGGCCAGAGTCCTCAGTATTGACAATAAACTCTGCAGCAAGAACAACATTCTTATCGTGTAAAGCAAATGATTCGAAGGCTGCGTTCCACACGGTACGGTCGCAAGGCTGTGGCAGTCCTGCCCCAATGAAGAGTCGATGTCGGAAGATCAAAGCCCTGAAATTAGTTTGATCGTGCCAATTTTCATCGGGTTTGTATTCGAGATCCCATTCAGACAAATTCACGCGGCAGTGAAGCGCAGCGCGAGTTAATTCCCATAGGATGATCAAAGGTGCCTGGTTCAGTCCGGGAATGGGAAACTTGGGCCAAACATTTTGCAGACGCTTTTTTAGGATGTCTGAATGTGGTGCTGTATCAAAATCTGAGGCATCCAGAAGCAATGTATCCAACTCGTTCATCTCAGGTAAGCTAGAATAGGCTGTTCCAGGACTGCTGGACCGAATTGTCTCTCTTTGCTTTATGCCAAGATCCTGGCCTCGTACAGGCTGAGGCATCACCAGAAGGGGCAGTCTGGGCTCATCGATAGGCATACCAACAGGCTCAGGGGATATTTTGGACTCATATCGCCTGACTGGGGATGGTTTGGTTGGTTCAACACTGCGGTTGATGACATCTTCGGGCCTGAATTGGAACTGCTGTATCTTTTGGGAGAAGGGAATTTCGGCATCCTTCGGTTTTTTATAGTCCCCATGATTGGGTTGAGAGGACTGAAAAGAAGTCCGCGAACCTCTGAAGGAAGAATTGGTCAAGACTGTCGTTTGTGTGCTTGGCGCATCGTTTGTGGTTGCAGAAAAAACTGTCGGGGCTAGGGAAATTTTGCTAGAGTTGAAGGAGCCTGGACCAAAGGACAAAGACTGAGGTTGTGTGCTTGAAAACGATGTGACGGGAGTTGTGACGCCATTGGAGAATGAAGCCGTACTGGTCCCTGAACGGCGAGCGGCCCGTCCCGCAGGCACAGCTCTAGAGCGGACTGGGATGTCGTCGATGCTGTCGCAGGTTGGGGAGTCAAAAGAGTTGCGAATTCTCTTTGGACTGTGATCTGAAAACTCGTCAGACCTCCGCTTTACAGTTCTTGACCGCTGCTGACTGGCAATGTTATGCTCATGCAACAGTCGCAATAAGTACTCTTGGAGCGCGCCCCGCTCCTCAGAGGTTAATCCTGCGCGATGGCGATGTGGGTCGCCAAAAGAACTCTTGATCGGGGTTGTGTCAAGGTCACCACGGGGCTTTCGGATCCAGTTGGTCAAGTACTCGTCTGCCTGTTCGCGGAAGCGAGTAAAACATATGGATAGCCGGTTTGGATCCTTAAACTTGAGGTATTGCGCGCGATAGTAGATAGAATTGCATCTGTCCTGTTCCTCATTTTTGCGCTGAAGCTGGCGCTTACTCGGCGACAGCGTTGGGTCGGGGATCTGGAGCTGAAGCTGGAATTCTGAGCTGATGGAGCGAATTGTCCTGTCAAGCTCCTCCTTGGCTTGTACTTTTCTGTTGGGTAAAATATTGGCGGACATGGCGACTGGCGCCAGTTGTAAGCCAAATGCCAAAGTCAAACAATTAGAGGTGTTCCAAAGTGTGTCAAGAAAGGGAGAGTTTCTAATCTGCGAAAGAATCAGTGAGTAAGGTTAGCACGCACACGTTGAATGAAACGAGCCTCAAGATGCAAGGTCTCTGTGACCGCCGAGGCACGGCTCAGCCCGTCTCGTAGCACGTAAAGTATAATTTATTTCGATAATAATAGTCGCAGCCTCAAAACCTTCCAAGTTCAATGCCGAGCAATGCAAGAACAAATTGGCTATCACAAAGAGATAGTGATTGGACAAGGTACCACGACGGATCCAAACGTTGGAGAGTGGTGGAAGCATTTTGGACAAGGCCGACAGTGAATCGGCGCGCCACTGCGCGTAGCACGTAAACAAACATGGACTGCATGGAGAACAAAAAACGCCATAAAGAATCGGGTGCATTTTGTTCGTTTGAAGATTTATGGTAGCTGTAGCGCAAGGAAAGATGGGTATTTCCTGGTGTTGACGTTTTGTCTTTCCTCCTCTACCCTGGAGGAAGAAGCGTCCATGGCACAGATGACCTCAGCTCGCTCAGTAGGATGACATGAGCGGTAAAGTCTTTGAAGACACTCAGACAGTCAAAGTACGATGGACATAAAAATATGATATGAGTCACAATGGCCAGATGCCTACCTACCTATTCAAACATTATATAAGTTTATGGTAAGATTGAAAGACATTACAGATTTCTTGTCATGTTCATCCACATTGACAGGTTCGAGTGCAATCTAACTGGCTGACGGGATCGGCTCTTACTTATTCCGGTCGTATCGGAGGTCGGCTTCATCACCGGTCTCGTGCTTCGATTCCCCCCTCCTAATCCAGCCAACCAGAAAGAAAAGGTCAAAAGATCAGCCGTTATCACTTTACCTCTTGCCTATATTTAACTAACACCAATTCGAAAGCCGAACCGGCCCCGCCCATCACCGCCGTCTCTTCCCCTCTCACCCACTATCGCGCATGGAGACGCTCGGGGTTCGGCATTCGTAAACCCTCATCTGCAATCATAACATTACCTCTCCATTGCTATCGCGACTTTTGTTTGGCTCCGAGGTTCGATTCAGAGCCCAGAAACCCGCTTAACAATGGCGGAAAACCCTAGTCCAGATGAACGCGTGGTCATTGATGACCTGACCCCAGAGGAGGCCAATCGAATCATACATTCCCATCGCAAGGTCCGTTACGGTAAGAGTGTTGCGAATAACCTCAATTCGGGATTTCTTTTACTCATTGTCGCGTTAGGTACCGCGTGTTGGCCTTGTCGCCAGCGCAAAGTCAAGTGCGACAACAAGCAACCGTGTGAAAACTGTGTCAAGAGAGAGCACCCTCGACTATGTTCCTATAAGCCCAATCGTTCATCAACTTCTAAGCCGGCGACATCAGGCGCTGCTTCAGAATCCAGTCAAACCGTAGTAAATCGCAAAAGGACACATTCCTTCTCAGAAGTTCCTCGTGAAGAAGCCATACGCAAGGTTGAGCGTCAGGAAAGTTGGCCGCGTGCTCTGGGTAAGTGTCTGGCCGGATATCCGATCACACCACCGGGCTAATAAAACACCACAGCAAGCATTGATGAGCCAGAAGTGGGAGCAGATCGATATCTTGGGCAGAACAGTATTCCCGCCCTACTGCGTGAGCAGTCTTCACCAGTTCACAAAGGCGAGGGTCTTGACATCCGACAAGACATGCGGTCCATTCTGGGACTGGACACATCGGCGCCGTTTCCGTTGATGTCGTCTCATCACCTTCAAAAATTAACACAGGACATCTCTAATGAACTACCATCCGACCGTGAGGTCATGAAGTAAGTCTTGTGCTTGCGAGAGTGCAGCTGTTTCGAGCCCGTAAGCTGACAGGTTGCAGGTTGTTCAGAGCATACAAGGAAATACCGCAGCCATTCTGGGGTTTTGTGATGGATATCGACGACCTCGAGAGCAAACTCATGATTTACCTGGAGGAACGTTCACGGAATGCTACCAGCGGAGTGAAGTCAACCAAACCTGTCACTGCATCATGGCTCGCTATTCTCTTCGCCGTATTAGCCGTCGGCTCCCAATACCACGAATCTCCCTACCATATCCGCACGCGAGATTCTCAACGGTTCATCCAAATATCCTTCCACTTCCTTCGACTGGGCAATTTTCTTCTTCGGTAATGCTGCTTGCCAACTTTGACAGTAGATCTCAAACTGACGTATGACAGACCTTCGTTCGACTCGATCCAAGCTCTCCTTCTTACATGCTTTGTTCTTCTGAACGACATGAAGGCTGAAGCTTCATGGGCTTTGATGGGATTGACCTGTCGTCTTGCTCAATCATTAGGCCTACACAGGACACCACGTAACGAAAGTCGCGATTGCACGCCACCGAACACACAATCGAAGGAGATGGTTCGAAGGAGGCTATGGTGGAGCTGTGTATGGCACGATACCTTGACGTCGCTTTCTTTTGATCGGTAAGTATTGTGTCTTCATGATTGGACTCACCTCTAATGATGTAGATCACCAATGACCAACTTCCCGTGCTGTCCGATTCCCGTCATGTCGCCGACGCCAAACGGAAACTACTCATACCTCGAGACGATGTACCATCTCATGGAAATAATTTCTCGTCGCTTAAATCCCGATGACATGATGAGCTCGACATACGCCCAAATTGTTGAGCATTGCGAAGCAGTAGAGCAGCTTCGACACCGCACCACACCGCAATTGCGGGCGAAAGAAAACTGCAAGACAGCGCTCGATCGTCTACAACACTACGCTATTCGCCTTCACACATCATTTGTCATATCTGTCGCGTGTCGTCCAGCGCTTCGCAAAGACAGCGAGTTTGAACCTGAGCAGCGCAAAACGCTAGCGGATCGCTGCAAAGACAACCTAACCGAAACCGTCCGGATGTTTTTGGCAATGCATCAACTGTCAGCAATCCCCACGAGAAGCTGGGCATTCACGTACCATGGCCTATCGTCGGCTTTACTTCTGGGCATACTTTGCGAAACAAAGACTGACCCGGAGGTTCGACAGTTGCAGGGTGATTTAATCGCTGCCCTGTCTGCCACCGCCGCCAAGGACGTTAGCTCCCCGGAGCCTCATGTCATGACCACCGACAAGGACATTGAGCTTTCAGGCCCACTATACCGAGCATTGACGGCCCTCAAAAACATCTATGACCACGGCTCTATCGTCCCATCCCACCTCAAGAAGGAGGGAGACGCCTCTGCCGTCGGCAGCGGGAGTCGTACGCCCCAATTCCCCTTTGGGAACTCTGGACAGTATTCCGGAAATGGCAATTCAATGTTTCGCAACGTCTCCCAGAGCGCCGACCCACGTGAGGACGCTGCACTCGCCATGGCAGAGATGCAAAACGGAGGTGCATCGATTCAAGACTTTGCTGGGTTAGTATCGTCCTATTCTGCCCCGGCCGTCTACTGTGATTTGTTTCTAAATGTGTCCATATCAGACTTCCATACAGCCAACAGATGCAGGCTAACGCAAACCTCAACATCGACAGCATGAATGCAATGAATGTCGATCCTACGCAATACATGGCTCCTATGGACCTTTACGAGTCAATCTGGGGTGGTATGTCAAACAATTTTCGCTCATCTTTTATCTGTCATACTCTCTTGGCAGCTCGGAGACTAATCTATAACCAGAATCGCCGGACCCTTGGAACACGGGAATGGACTCGCTAAACTTTGACTTTCTGGCCCAGCCCCCACCAGGCCAGCCTCAGCAACAGTTCTACTTTTAGGTCTTGCAGACCCATTACCTACTTGACCGAATGGTCTCGGACTGTGACGGCAGAGGAACTTTTACCAAGCTTTTACAATAATGATGGATATGAGGTGAGATTGTATGTTAACGATTTATTGGCGCCATGGAGCGAAAGGCCCTTGAGATGGCACTTGACATTTACTGAATGTAAGAATAACTGAGCGGCAAATGATCAGACATTTCAACATAATATTCAAGTCGCTATTCTCTTTTTTTCTTTCTTCCTGTCTCTTTCTTTTAATTTATGGTGCGCTTAATCCACTTTGCAGCCCAAACTCTTCCATTCCTGGTACGAGAGCACCGTTACGTCGAGACGCAGGAACCAGAACGGCGATCCAAACGCCTCAAACCCTTTTTTGTTCGAAAGGGATTAACACAAAAGCCCAACAGCAAACCCTTTTCATTCCCGCGGGCGCAAAAGCTGCAATCGAATGATGAAGACATTGATTCGTCGTCACGGAGAAGTCTCCGGCCGAGACGGTTTAACATTCCCTTTTCCACATTGTGTGTAGGGTCTGTGTAACCGCCCGGTTAGTGCGATCTGAACGCTTGCTGCGTACTGAACGATCAAAGAGAGCTCTGACGATTTGTAATTTTTTGCCTCCCTTTAGTGTCTCTGCCAAGAGAGAAACATGGGATGGGGAGATATGGAGAGGATTGCACAAGGTTGATAGCTTTCCCCGGATGAGGCTCGTCAGTTTTCCCCCCGGGAGCTTGGGAGCTATGGCCTGGCTTGTTGGGCCCTTGCGCAGGCGCGGCAAGAGATGTAGATGTTATTTTAAGATGCTTATTTCTTGCTGCGGCGGGATGAGCTGGCAACGATCTTCTTCTTGAGATGTTTAGGCATCTTTTCCTTGCGCTTCTCGCGCTTGGCTTCCTTGACGGCTTGCTTGTGGGCCTGAGAAGTGTGGTCAGTAAGAGTTCTGTTACGTTGGAACGAATCAGATGGGAATGGGATATGGAATACAAACCTTCTTCTCGTCTTTATCTTCGAAGCGACGGCCGCGAGGAGTGCCCTTCTCAAAGTCGGCCTCATTGTGTGAGTCGTCATCAGAGAGAGATGCACCCTCGTCTGAATCAGATGTGGAACCTTGCTCTTGGTCGTCATCACCCTTTTCGGCATCAGCCTTCTTGGGTGCAATGACCTGGTCTGGCAAAAGATTGCTGTAGACAAGATCATTACCCTGGCCCTGGCCAACCCTTTGAGCATCCTTCTCAATGTCGTAGACCTGTTCTAATGTTTGAGGAATGTACTGGTTTCTGAAAACTTCATTGTCGACTTCCTCCTGAGCAGCGTTGTCCTCGCCAGTAGCATCAGCCCGGTTCTCGTAAAGACCATCAATGGCCGCACCCATCTCAGGTTCCTCCACAGGGCCCTCGGGGGCAGTGATGAAGTTGAAGATAGCGCGGTCGGCCAGCGTATCAACGCCCTTGCGGCGGAAGAAGTCGCCCACGTTCTTGATATCCATACGGAGGAACTCCAATGACCGGGGGTGGTCCGGCTCCACACTTTGCGACACATCAATAATGTAGAGTTTGCCCTTGTGGTATAGAATGTTGTACTCGCTCAGATCGGCGTGGACAAGACGGCAGACCTGGTAGATTTTGCGCATGATGCCAAGCAGCTGAACGTAAAGCTTGTGCCACTGCTGATCAATGTCGTCTCCCGTAAGGGTAGCGTCGCGGAGGCGAGGGTACGCCCAACCCTTGCGGTCGCCAAGGAAGCCCATGACAAGGACGTGAAGCTTAAGGCTGATGGGCTCTGGGCAGGGAATACCAGAGTTGTAGATTCTTCGCAAATTTCGGAATTCCTTCTCTGCCCAAAGTTTGACCATCTTGCGGTTGTTACCCTTGTCGAAGCCACTCTTGAAACGGTGCTCGCCAGTGATGTAACGCTCTCTGTCCTTGAAGCTCAGAATGGCTGTCTTGTATACCTTGATCGCCCTGTGGGTGGCCTCGCCTGTGCTGTCGTCGACAAGAACGGCGCCGTAGACGTTGGCTTCCTTTCCTGTGGAGATGGCACCGTGGACTTCGCTTACAAAACCCCGGTTGATCATCTGGAGCAGAATCATTCGGGTGCGCTGGTCAAGAACCTGATCGCTAGTAGCGCGGTCTGCCTTGTCCTTGTCTTTTGAATCACTAGCATCTTGCTTAACGGAGTCGAGTCTAATCTTGGCGGCGTGCTTAGAGAGAGCTGAGACTTGGTCATCGACGCTGGCAAATGTGTTGGCGGTAGGCTTTTGCTGGTTTGAGCGAAGGGCGGCTCCCTCGTTGGTATTGCGCTGTCTGTTGTACGACTTTGTCAAGTCTCCCGCATCAGCAGACCAGTCATTGTCATCAAAGTCCTGGTCGTCAAAGATGTCGTCGAAATCGTTCTCGTCGTCCTGGTTGTCGAGGGCAGCGCCATCGTCTCGTTGGGCCTGTAGCTCGCGGGGTATCTCTTCGGTCTGTTCATAGCCCTGATTCGCCGTGTAAGTGTAGGGCGGCTGGTGCGGAGCGGCGGGATCCATGGTAGGCGATTTGCGATGCGATATAGTCTAGCGATATAGTCTAAAGGCAAGGCGAAAATCGATATTTCGTCGGGTGGACAATAATTGAAGGCGTTGGAATTTTTGTGCAACCTTGAGAAGTTGTCGCGGGGTGGCGGGGTCGAAAAATCCGTTATCTTATCAAGGGTCTACAGGGCCTGACAGTGGGTTCCGGGGACTAATTATCAGAAAACTCCAGTAAATGGAATATTCGGGCAGTCAACTGTTTGTAGGTTTACTATGACTATGGTACTTTGGAACTACTATGGATGAGTATTGGAGTCGTGCTCGAAAAAATGCAGCCTACCTATTTAAAATAAAAATTACCTAGTATAGATTCTCTTGAATTTTAAAAGAAGATATAGGAAGGCTCAATGTTGTAATAATTTTGACACCTGCCGACAGTCAAAAGTTTTAGTGGAGTTCGTAGGTACCCTGTTGGTGAGTCATGGAGGGGTAACTTGCAGCAGGTCAATGGGTCATTCATTGGATGACCTGCCTCGACTTTGCATCACCACTTACTCCACCAACTCCATCAATCGCTCAATGAAGGGATCGTGAGATTCCATCTGGTGTTGAGCAGACAAAAAGACGATAATGGCAGGTATCGACAAAAGTCAAGAGCCTCAAAGCGGAAGGGACCGAGCCTTTGTCATGCATTGACCAGCCACTTTGCTCCTCTTAGAGTACATTTCCTAAATCCCACGCTACGACTCAGCGTTTCAACTCCACCACCGGTAGCATCGTGATATCGAGTCATTGCATTCTTTGACATCTCAACCGAGGGACCGAGACCTTCTAAATCGGCGCCAATGAGGCTATTTTCTGCAGACGCGCAGCCGCGGGACCGCCAGCATCACACCAAAGACTTAGAGAAGGGATCTAAGAGGTGACAGTTGCCAAAACGAGCAAGAACTGCGACGGCTCCAAAGGCAAGAGAGCTTGGGCCTGCTCGGCAAACTGCTAATCATAGAATCTTTCGCAAATCGGTATATCACTCACTACATGACGATTGCTGAAAAGTCTTCCAAACTCAAAGGAGTCAGTCATGCCGAGGACAAAGAAACACCATGTCATCGGGACAAATGATTAACCAGCAAACGTCATCTGTCAAAGGCCCGGAAATATCCAGGTCGATGAATGCTTGGCATTGACGATGCTCGACAAGCCGCGGGTATGAAATGTCTCAAAAACAATGACATTGTTGTAGATCAAGTGATCCATCGAGGGCCCTCTTCATCATTATCACCCCATGGAGTTCATAAGCTTTGCTGATCGCTTCAAGAGGTATGGTCGGCAAGCCATTGTCGTTGATGCCAAGACCTTGTTGCTCCCAACACGCAAACGCGGGACCCTGATCATCGAATAAGAACGCCCTCAACGTCAATACGGAGACCCTGCAGGACCGGGAAAAAGTTAGACAAATCAGACGCAGGAACCAGGAACCAAGAACGGACGTGGCAATCCATATTCAGCCATGGCTCTGTTGCCGCAACTCGTGGCATCCATAAGAGGGTCTAAATTGTCTAGTCCCATGCTCACGGAATGCAGACGACATACTAGACTATACTGGATCCAGGAGCATTCCACGCAAACCCATACTCTCCACGGACCACATTCCAGGTTAAGCTCTCTGAGATGGCTTCAATTAGCTCGGGACGTGCCCAGAATGCTATGCTAGGGATCTCGAAGTGCCTGGGAAGATGTTTTGAGCCTCGATCCGGAACTCTCAACCGCCTCCCGAATCCACTGTCCATTGTCTTGAAATATCAGACTACATCCCTCTTCTGGGTTCGCCTCTTGAATATCATCATAATTCTTTTGCATTAATCCACTATTGACCATGAGATTCAGCACGGTTTCTTTTCTTCTACTCGCCGGCTGCAGTACAGGTATCCCTCATGAGATCCGTAGTGGTGCTCATGAGGTGAACGGTGCTTCTGGAGACCATCCCGAGAAGCCTTTAGGGAGGATAGTAAAGAGGTCTGATGACCTTGGAATTGAGGCTTCTCGGGCTCTCACGGTTCGGAGCGATGCTCACGACGACCCAGTGGGCGGGACAGAAGAGGAGGATGTCGATGCCGAGGAATTGGAGGAGATAGAGATGGGCAAGGGCTTGAAGGGCCGAGCTATTGATCCCGAGACTGATCCCGACTCTGCTCACCTTATATCACGAGCCAAAGGAGAAAAGGTCTCACTTGATCAAATTACGAACAAACGATACAAGAAGCCGCACGCCGAGATTGCTCTCATTCAGGCTTACAACAAATACCGAAAGCCGTTGCCCAACAAGGAACTTGTAAAGATTGCCGATCAGGAACAAGCCCTCGTGAACAACAAGCTTGGTAAGAGTTCAACTGTCATACATGCCGTCCAATCTTGGTTAACATTTTATAGGACTCAAGGGCACTGCTGCAGCAGCACCTCCCCAGTACTACGACTCACAATACGTAGTCGCTGTTCAGATTGGTAGCCCACAGCAGACTACTTATTTGAACTTTGATACCGGTTCATCTGATCTGTAAGTGGTGTCCGTCTCGAGGCTGCTTAATAGAGCACTGACATTTCACAGCTGGGTCTTTTCAACCGATACGTACCAACCTGATCAGGCGGGTCACATCCTCTACAAGCCAGACAAGTCGAAAACATCCAAGCGACTGAATGGTCAGACCTGGAGCATTAAGTATGGTGACGGCACAGGTGCCAGCGGAATCGTCTACCAGGACATTGTGCGAGTCGGAAAGACTTACGTCAAGAACATGGCTGTGGAGTCTGCTACTGAAGTGTCTGACGGTATTGCCTCGGACACGTTTTCTCATGGCATCCTGGGTTTAGCCATGTCGAGTCTCAACACCGTTCGACCGACTCCTCAAAAGACTTATTTTGACATGGTCCAAGACAATTTGGACGTTCCCATCTTCACTGCCAACCTGAAGAAGGGTTCGCCTGGAAACTACAACTTTGGATACCTCAACCAAAGCGAGTACTACGGGTCTGTGGGTTTCGCCAAGGTGAAGAAGGACAGCCCATGGTGGCAGATCACAATTGAGGGCTTCCGTGTCGCTCAAGGCGCGCCATGGCACAAGTACAATTATTCAGCTATTGTCGACACCGGTACCACTCTTCTTCTTTTGCCCGACTACCTTGTCAAGTTCTACTACAAGAAGGTCAAGGGCGCTTACATCGACAAGGACTATGGTGTCTGGGTCTTTCCATGCACAGCCAAGCTCCCCAGCTTCTACTTTGGCTTTGGCAAATACCGCGGCAAGGTCCCCGGTAATTACATCAACTATGGTCGCCTCACCGAAAAGGTTTGCTATGGTGGTATTCAGACTTCGGAGGGTATTGGGTTTGCCATCTTGGGAGACATCCTCCTCAAGGCCCAATTTGTCATTTTCGATCTCAAGGCAAACCGAGTCGGATTTGCCAACAAAAACACTATCAGCACATGATTGGACCTTTCTCTTCACTCGTTCATTCAATAGTTAGAATGGTTGGTAGTAGACTGAAAACATGATTTGTCTGCATTGGGAAGCGTGGGCGTTGATTGTTTGGCGACGGGCCTTGGTGCCAGTCATTCATTTTTGTTTATCTATTCTTAGCTGAAAGTTTAATAATGAAACCAAACTTTTAATGACTTTTCAATTCCGTGACATTGATTGTTGTTTGGGTAGAAATGGAATAAACTCTGTATAGCATTCCGCATCCAGCGAGTTTGCTCCTAGCGTTGAAGGGACGGGGGATGTGGCCCTTTTCGAGAGACAGTTTATGTGTCGGCCCCTTCCATCCACCCACCCGGTTGGCATTCAACCTTGTTTTATTGGTAATAATCGTGATTATGTCATTTCAAGTCTTACAAATCTAAGTATGGACACTCACTGTCTAGTGGGTAACAAAAGAATTGCACCTGTTTCCCGACTCTCTTGGGGAGCGATGGTGCATTTATTTTGCTACCCGCGGGAGTGTTGACGGAGTTTGTGCCTAGCTAACACGGAGATAAGAGGATTTAGAAGCATGTCAGGGTCGCATGAGACCTCATTCGTCCCACTCTCAATAAAGGACCCCCACCATCATGCAGACCTCACCACCACAACGTCGATCATAGAAACGAGACGAAGTAACAAATTATAGCTTAAATAGCCTGTCCCGAAACCTTGATATCATGACGTCCCAAGACAAAGAAACGCCTCTTGAACTCTCAATCGAGAACCTCGAAGCATTGAACTGTCTCAACGGCTCTTCCATAACAATGACACAGAACATTCTCATCCTAGGCGCCGGGGAACTAGGCACCTGCGTCCTAGAGGCGCTGGCGCATCATCCCAAGCGCCAGAACCAACGACTCTCGGTCCTGATCCGCCAGGCAACCCTCGACTCAGCCGCTCCGGAAAAGAGGAAGCTTGTCCAGCATATCCGGGCACTCGATGCTGAGCCACAAGGGGCTGACGTTGCGGCAGCCAGCGTGGACGACTTGGCAGCCATCTTCAAAAAATACGACGTGGTTGTGTCGTGCACCGGCATGGGCTTACCATCAGGCTCACAGCTCAAAATCCTAGATGCTGTCATGGCGTCGGGCGTGAAGCGATACTTTCCCTGGCATTTTGGCATGGACTACGACGCTATTGGAAAGGGCAGCTCGCAGGATTTATTCGACGAGCAGTTGGATGTGAGAGCCAAGCTGCGCGCGCAAAAGGATGTGGACTGGACGATTGTATCTACGGGGTTATTCATGAGTTTTTTGTTTCTTGCCGACTTTGGAGTCGTTGATTTGTCGCAAAAGATTGTTCGCGCGCTGGGAAGCTGGGAGAATGAAATCAGCCTTACAACGCCTCAGGACATTGGTCGTGTGACGGCTGATTTAATCCTCGACCCGCGCGGTATTGAGAGGCAGATTGCTTATACAGCTGGCGATACTATTTCCTATGGGCGTCTTGCGGATTTGTTAGATGCGCATTTTGAGACGGTGTTTAAGCGCGAGCTGTGGGATTTGGATACGTTGAAAAAACAGATGGAGGATGAGCCGAGTACCATGGTCAAGTATAGGGATACGTTTGCGCAGGGACGGGGTGTGGCGTGGGATATGAAAGGGACCGTGAATGTGGAGAGGGGGATTGAACTGACTGATGTGAAGAAGTATCTCGAAGAAATGGACTTCAAGGTTGGGGAGTAGCTAGATGAGAGTGTCAGATTACTCAATTGAACGTGGTTGTATTATTGTCAAGGTGAGATGAGATGATGGTTCCATCGTTTTGGTGTTGGTGCATGTAGGACTAACAGCGCTGTAGCTGTCCGGCTTACAGGGGTTGAATGCATGGAACCTGGGAAGCCACAGGAACATCCATTGGATGGACGTCCTGGCAGCCCCATTTATCCATCAAAATCTGTCCAGCAATGACACGAGTCTTTGATAAATTGCAACACGACCCAGCTTTCCAAGATCCACACAAGAAGATGTGGATCAGAGATGTCCGTCTCATTGGTTTCGTGGTCTAACGGTTATGACTGCGGATTCTGATTCCGCCAGCGAGGGTTCGACTCCCTCCGAGACCTGCTTTTTGCTCCTTGTATTGCAAGAGACTACACTGTAGTATTTTTAACCTCGGTCGAGCTTCATCTCACTATAGATAGGCACAGACGAGAACAAGATAATGTTGCACATCAAATTAGCCATGCAAGTTCACTGGCGTACGACAGCCCGGGCGGGGTTAAAAATGCAGTGAAATTTAAAGCCCGCCAAGATATATAGTTGCGGGTCTCAGTTTGTAAAGAAAAAGAAGCAGTACTCGGCAGTATCGACCAGAAGAGTAAAGAGAGAACAATGCTTAGAGTTCAGTAAGTCCACACATCCATATTATCAGTATTGAAAGCTAGACTGAGTAGGAATAATTGTGATTGTATTATTGACGACCTGTTAAATTGAGATGTGATGATGGCTTGTCTTGGTGTTGTTGGGCTAAAGGATTCCGAACCCGTTACACTGCAATTTTAACCCCTCCCAAGCTCTATCTTACTGTACAGACGAGAGAAGAATGCAACTCTTTGCACATTAAATCAGCCTTGCAACAGCCCTGGAGAGGTCAAAAATGCAGTGAAATTATCGATGTCTGCCTAGCTATTGAAAAGTGGTAGATCTCGTTCTTTAGCTCCAAACCCCGCATCTCAAACTTACCTAGGTAGGTAGCTACAAATTTATAGGTTACCTTACATGGAGAGCAAACTACCTATCTAGACAGCAGTAATATTGGCAACCCATAAGAGCTTAACGGTAGAGAGAGCAATGCCCAGAGTTCAGTAAGGTCACAAGGCTAGATTACCAGTATTAACCTAGCAAGATCTATGAAGCGTGTAAAACTCATATATTCTTTCTTGTTTCTATAGAAGAGGAAGATGTTTCACGCGCGCAGAAAGAGTCTATCTTGGTGGTTGAGAAAAGAGCCTGCAGCCAGTAAAGATTCACTTACACAGCAACAGTAGTTAACTAACCGAATCGTGCAGCCAAAGCTCTTCTCACAAAACGCAACGATGATATGACAAACATCAACAATACAGTAGTTTCAACCGGGGCAATACTTGTTGAGACGAGTCGCATTGTACATTTATTGAATGCCTCAATTGGTTTGAGAGACGTGGCGGCTGCCTTGTAGGCGCGGCCCGGGTACTCTATTCCCGGTGCGACTTAGGCACAAGCCGACAGCTTGAGAGAGGTTAAAATTGCAGTCAAGGTACATGTACACTCCCAAAAACAGGCCCAGGGGCCTGAGTGAGGTCAAAAATGCAGTGAAGAACCTGCCACCATGATTTATGAAATCAATGCAGTCCCACGCAATGCCTTGGGAGGGGTTAAAATTGCAGTGAAGAACCTGCTTACCCCCCCCAAGACATGGGTCACAGGTTGGTTTTGAGGCCGCTGCACTGCCAGTTCACTGCAACAACCCCCTCCATCTTTCAGAACATCGCATCAGACGCAACATCAACCTAGAGTAACTAGAACACAACGACAGCTTGAGAGAGGTTAAAACTGCAGTGAAGCGAAGAACCCCATCAACGGAGCATCATATACTGTACGTATGTTAATAACGATTGGCAGATGCAAGATCAGCCTGGGTGAACCAGAGCACAACGACAGCCCGAGAGAGGTTAAAATTGCAGTGAAACAAAGAGCCTCATAATTCAGCGACAGTGTTATTTTTCAGACAAAAGGCCACACAACATACGGCACAAAGAGCAACCTTATTGAAGAGCATCAATAACACAGACTATCATAGTGTCCAAAGACTGCCAAGTAAGGTCTAAATTGCGTGGACGTCTCCTATTGACATCAATCTTAATTATCTTCAATAGTTGTTGTGCTGCCAATCACTGCATTCCTATGAGGTACCTATGATAAGGGTTCAACCGCCTCATCTGAGTCTCTTACCACCGATGAGACCGCCACGTAACTTATTCCTGGCTTTTTTGCAGGCAATGCAGTCACCGTTGTACAAGACGGTTGAGAGAAGTTAGAATTGCAGTGAAAGTCAGCGCAAATCATCCCGTAATGCCAGCCCAGAACCTAACTTGAACACGAAGATAGCCTAAGTGAGGCTACTTATTTTCAAGCCAATGTGATAGACCGTCGGGTGTAAGATTCGCATAAGGCAACTTGAATACAGCTAAACAGCCTGAGGCAAAGGTAAAATAAATTTAGCGAAGACTGCGCCAGAAAGCAACTGTCGTGGTATTACTGACTCGATCAATGTAGTTGCTATAGTTCCTACTGGACAAGACTCTTGGGGGAGGTTAAAAATGCAGTGAAGGCTGCCTTGTACAGTTCTGCAACAAAAGTCCCGACACAACCGAAGATGCATAATGTAAAGTTAGCCTGGGTGAACTGTTTAATAGCAACTGCATAACCTCAACCGTGATTGAGACTGCTGGGTGAGGTTAGAAATGCAGTGAACGCCTCGCAACTCAACAGTCCGTGGTATCAGACGCAAGAGAAACCTAGGCCAAATTGAACACAATAACAGCCTGGCAGAGGTTTGAACTACAGTAAAGAAATCACTGTCAAGTAACTTATTCCTGGCATTATTTGCAGTAATGAATGCAGTCACCATTGTACAAGACGGTTGAGGGAGGTTAGATTTGCAGTGAAAGTGTTGACAAGGGATCCATGACTGAAGAACAGACATTTTCTGGTCCTCTTTGTCACTGCATTTTTGATCACTTTTAGGTTGTCGTCGCGTTCAACACCGTTGAGTGAGGCTGAAATTGCAGTGAAGTCTGGAGATTCTTTGATCGCGATGACAGCTACCACACCTTCAATCAATGCAGTCCTACAAAGCTAGGAGGCATGGGGAGAGTTAATAATGCAGTAAAGAGCTAATGCTTGCTTCCCGCCCCTACCTGGATTATTTGCCTGTTTTGAGGAGCAGTACAAGACCTGGGGAGAGGTTAAAATTGCAGTGAGGATTACGGGACCATCTCTTCGCATCAGACGCAAAATCAACCTAGGGTAACTGGAACATGACGACAGCTTAAGAGAGGTTAAGAATACAGTGAAAGCTGCCCCGCGCCCCGGCATCATAGCTTGAGGCTTATAGGAGATGCCTAATGTAAAGTTAGCCTGGGCGAACTGTTTAATAGCAACTGCATAACCTCAACCAGGCTGTCGTCGTGATTGAGACTGCTAGGTAAGGTCAAAATTGCAGTGAAGAACCTGCCACCTCTCCCTCTTTCATAACATCACATCAGACGCAGGATCAACCTAGAGTAACTAGAACACGACGACAGCTTGAGAGAGGTTAAAAATGTAGTAAAACAAAGAGCCGCAACTGATGAGGTTTGGCATCATTGGCCACACAACATAGGGCATAAAGAGGAACCGAGCCTCAACAACACAGGCTACCATCGCATTCAAAGACTGCTAGGTAAGGTTCAAATTCTAGTGAACATTTCCTATAGATACCAATCTTGATCATTTTCAACAATTGCTATACCTCTAATCACTACAATGCTACGAGGCATAGTAAGGTTGAACCGCCTCGTCTGAATCTCTTACCACCAATGGGAAGCATAGGTCGTCGCGTTAGTCCAACGGTTCCTGGATCACCTTCACTGCAATTTTAATCTCCCCCAACGGCCTTGTATAACGATGACTATTTACCCGCAGAAATAATGCTAGGAATAAGTTAATAGCTGTAGTGAGTTATCTGGTGCGTTTTGAACCTTTGCCAAGCTGTTATTGTGTTCAATCTGCCTTAGGCTGACCTTGCACCTGGCGTCCTCATCATCATCACATCTAAAAACGTCGGGCGCGAGATCAATCTAGGGTAACTTGGCTACAACAACGACTTGAAAGATGTTAGAAGTGCAGTGAAGAGCCCACCCCCTGTCCCCAGCTGGATGCTTTGCCTGTTTTAAACAGCATCGTCAAGACAATACAAGACCTTGGGAGAGGTTAAAATTGCAGTGAAGGTTTGGCACAAGCATAAGCCCATGTCCATGTCGAATGCAAGATCAACCTGGGCGAAATGGCCAATAGCAACTGCACAACCTCCATCAGGCAGTCATCATATTCAAGAATGCTGGCTGGGTGAGGTCCAAATTGCAGTGCGTATTTCCTACGAATACCAATCTTGATCGTGTTAGTAGTTGCTGCACCTCCAATGACTGCAATCCTACGAGGCATGGTAAGGGTTGAGCCGCCTCGTCTGAGTTCCTCGTCACCAATTGGATACTTGGGTTGGTTTCGGAAGCATCGCCAATGCAGTGCAAGACGTTGGGAAGGTTAAAAATGTCACCAAGGTGACTTTTCACTCTTTGTTTTTGAGAACAGCAGACGCAACACCAGCCTAGACCAACTTGAACACAACAACAGCCTGAGAGAAGTTAAAATTGCAGTGAAAGCAGCCTTATTACATCCAAGTAAGGCTGCATGTTTAAAAATAAGACTAGGTAGCCTATGATAGGTGATTCGGCAATGACTGAACCGCTTGTGTGAGGTTAAAATCGCAGTGAAGTCCGCCGATCCTTCCAAGCAGCCAGTTGCCAGACCTTCAATCAGTGCAGTCCCACGAGGCTAGGAGGCGTGAGAAGAGTTAATATTGCAGTGAAGGATCTTCTGCTGGCGCCTGTTTCCCTCCAACTGCATGCTTTTCCTATTTCAAAAAGCATCATCAAGGTAGTACAAGACCTTGGGGGAGGTTAAAATTGCAGTGAATGAAAAAAGGGATTACTCTTTTTGGCAATTGCTTATCTGCAGCTGCCTTATCACTGCATCGTGCCTTTATCCAAAGACAACCATTGGCCAAGTCCAACTTCCTGCACCATCGGGTGATCAAACAATCTACCAATGCAACATCCCGACTTGGACCAATAACAGACAACTCTGTATCGTCATTTTATGCCTTTGATCGGTTTCAGAGACGGGTTTCCCCAGGTTCTCAATGTCCATGCTTTTTTGTTTCCCTGTCTTTGTGTTTTGTCTTGAACCTTGGTCAGCAGGGCTACAGAAGAAAGAAAAAGAACCTTGGTAGAAGACCCAACACCCGAGCAACGCCATCCCTCTAGGCAACTAACTAGATGTACCTCTTACACTGTAAATGTATGAGATAGGTACTATTGCTTACTGTCGGCTGTCGCAAAATGACGACACCCTCTTTGTCTGCTTATCGTCAGCGTGAGCCATTCTTGGTATCTTGTCCAATCGCGATGCAGTCACACGCATGCTTTTGCCTAGTACAACCACCCATGGATGAGCCTCTTGATGTTGCATCCCCACGTTTAGAAACCCATCATGCGCCTCGCTCTATGCCTCGACGATAAGGCATTTCTCCAGAAACCTGCTTATCACAGGTAAAATGCCCCTTCCGGGTTCCTTGTCAAGCCGGAGACGGCGGTTCAAAGGATAACCCACTGCGCCACTCGGTTATCTACTGGTATGCCCGGATCAAGCAATTGTACCAAAAAAGTGAGTCACGTCACGGCTGTTCATTATGAGCCATGACCCCAAAGTACCTGCTACAGCCCGTGCCCAGCGCTGCTTCAGCCTAGTTTAGGTACCCCGACCAAGGATTAGTGAGTGTAATGCAATGCCCAAGGGTACCTAGTACGGCCATATGACTCCTCCGGTAACCAATCAGGACGATATCGCACTCAACACGCCTCCTCGGGTCAACATGATACAATTCATATTAATACTGTCGCCTCGAGTCTTCCAGTTATCTCTTTCGTATTCTCTCACATAGTAATCGTGCTTTTCCCCTTTCCCTTGTACGCCCTTTAGTGCGAGCACGCAACGTCTTACGCCATCTGACACGCCCTGTGACAGAAAAGACACATCATCTATCTATCTTTCTAATCAATACATACTTCCTTTTTCATTCTTATAAGTTAATCGCCTTTTCTTCACCATGGATCCCTTACTACTCAACAGCTCGGGTGACCTCCCAGCTGCTATATTGCAGAATAAGCACTTTCCCATTACAGCGCCTAGTATCGTCAAGACCCGCGCCCATACATCCCGTAATCACTTTGTCCGCGCAGCAGCCAAGCGTCAAGCCCAGCACAAAGGCGCGAACTTATGCCTCGATGCTGGACTACCGTGTACTACGTCAAACTGGGGTGAAGCCACATGTCGTCGCTGCGGTCAACAAGATACAGCCGCCCCTTCTGCGCGCCGTCCTCAGCTCGAAAAGATCCTACACTTTGAGATCTCGACAGGGAATTTACAGCGCGCGAATCCACGATGGACACAAGTCCACCGTAATCGAACCGCCCGGAATCACACCCATTCTACTGGAAAGGGTGGTTCCGATGAGCTAGAGGGGAGGGATCTGGCGAGAAGCAAGGTCCCTCTCCCTAGCGACCGATATCGTCTTGTCAGAAGACCAACACTAGAAAGAGAGGAAGCTTTTCGGGATGCCTCCACGGCGAGAGGGAATGTCTATCTGGGCCGAAAGATGCCCATGACTGAAGATGACCAGGTGGCTGAGCTATATCGCATGGGTCTGCTGTACGACGATGAGCAGGTCCGTGGCGAGGGCTTCAACCTCGACAGCATCAACCACGAAGAACCCATCTACTCCATCCGCACCGCCAAGCCATCCCGGAAATCCAAGCGGTCTCAAAGTTTCAGCTTCAACCAGCCTCTCCATCTAGACCTCTCCTTCACTGATTTGGGCGGCGACCAAACCATCGCTCAACTTCTGTCTTCCTCTTCTGACGACGATAGTTCCCTTCCCGACTCACAGAGCCCATCGCAGCGCACATTTGCTCCTCTGCGTGTGATATACGAGCTCGACGGGTCACAACCTTCTTTCGACGTTGATACGTCGCAGCCACCTGATCTCATCTCTGACGAGATACTTTCTGATTACGACTGTTTTTCCGATAGTGAACTAGATGACGGAGTTAGTCAGCGCGAGGTCTTTGACAGTGCAGCGACTCCGACTTCTGACGCTTGGGTAGTGCTGGGTGACGACTCGCAGCAGGTCCGAGCTTGAGATACGCCGTTTTTCCGGTGATCTCAAGACAGAAACACGATGGGAGAGCCTCATCGCGGACTGGTCCTCTATAACCCTTGTACTCTTACCTTTGAGCGTTTATGAATGTCGGGGTGATGTGGTTGCTGGTGCTCGCCTTTTTAGCAGGCTTGAGCATCGTGACTGGATCGGTGGAAACCTGCTTGCTTGCAGTTGTCTTAGCGATGGCATTTGTTTTCTTGAATTTATTTTATCTAGTCCCGGCCGGACTTTGTTTTTATCTTATACCTCAGTACATAGTGTACAATGAATAGGTCCAGAATTGTTTCCAAAACTTGTGTACCAATGCTCGTTGACTTTATGATGCTGTAAAAATGAAATATTGATGAATAAGGCAATGTCTTGTCATGTTGAACCATGCCTGTATGGAGGTACCCGAGGTTAGGAGAAATGAGAGACTTGCCCTCACTGCCTAAATGTGATAATCTCACGATACCCTCAGGTGAAATGAACCGCTGTCAGTACCATCAAGTCATCAATTGAGTACAACACAGCGCAAACCAAATAATTATGAGAGACATATTAGACTAAAATGAGAATGAAATGAAATAAAAGGTCATCGGCGTCTTTTTTATCTTCCCGTAGGATACATACCCAAAGTCTCCGATCGGAGCCTTTCACATCTCTCCGTTAAGTGTATATAATGAATGCAAGTTTAGCAAGTTCAAGAAGCAAACCATCAAGACAACAATACATCACAATTCCTCACTCTAATTGATCTACGATTCGCAATGTCCAAACTCTACGACGTTCTCATAATCGGCGGCGGTCCAGCGGGCCTCTCCATGGCCACCACCCTCGCCCGCCAAGTCTACTCCGTCCTCATCCTCGACTCAGGCATATACCGCAACGCGCCTGCAAAGCACATGCACAACGTTCTCGGTTTCGACCACGTCGATCCAGCTTCCTTCCGCGCCAAAGTCCGCGATGACCTCGAGAAGCGCTACCACAGCGTCGAGTTCCAGAGTGCCACTGTAGCTACCGTGCGCAAGACGAATGAAGGCATCTTTGAGGCTGTCGATAAGGAGGGAAAGACATACAAGGGGAGGAAACTTGGCCTCGGGACGGGTGTGAGGGATGTTTTTGACGATCTGCCCGAGGGTTACGCTGATTGTTGGGGACGGGGCATGTAAGTCAACTCGTTGGATGTGGGTGAGTGCTTTTGCTAATCATACTTGTCAGCTTCCATTGTCTTTACTGCCATGGCTTTGAGGAACGAGGTGCCCAGTCTGTGGGTGTATTCGCAGGCGGGATGATTTCCAGCGCCGACATGCTCGCCCATGTAACACCCATGGCTAAGCGTCTCTCGCACTCAGTAACAGTCTACACCGACGCCAACACCTCTCTCATCGAGTCCATCCAATCCAAAGTCCACAGCAGTAAAGTTCACTACGACGACCGAAAGATCACTTCCTTCGCGCTCGTCGACGGCGGACCCGCTGTGAAGATCACCTTTGAGGATGGAACGTCCAAGGTGGAAGGGTTTGTGGTGAACCACCCCAACGTTGTGCAAGCGGCGCCGTTTGCAGAGCAGCTGGGTCTCGAAAAGACACCAACGGGGGATATAAAAGTTGAAGCGCCGTGGAATGAAACAGGCTTGAAGGGATGCTTTGCGTTTGGGGATGCAGCGACTATGCTTAGGAGTGCGATGCAAGCGATGCACATGGGGAGTTTTGCAGCGGTGGGAATGGCGACGCAATTGCAGAAAGAGTTTGATGAGAAGGATGAGCTGTGAATTGAGTTTGTGTTGGAGGAAAAAATAATATGAGATTGTGTGCAATTGTTTGTGGTTGATGCTCAATGTTTGGCAACGCTTGTGAGACTCACACAGCACAGCTTGTGCGACATGTTTGCCCAATTGGTCAAAGTGTTATTTTTATTATTTAAGCGCATCAACCAAAGCCCAAGTGTTGGTTGATCTGGTTGCACGTCCTCTTGAATGGTTTATTTTACGAGATGAGTCTCAGCGCCGTAGTCTGGATCAATCTCAAACACAGACACGGCTGGGTGCGATGATCCAGATGAGCCACTGCCGAGAACAAACTAACCCAATAATACCCAAGTGCAAGACAGGCAAAAACACGCCTGAAGTATATTTCTTCCAAGACTCTTCCACTAATAACTGTTACTTGTGCCCGTTGTGTAAGTGGTTTACCTTTATTAGCCTAAAGCTTGAAGATTCCAGGCCACTGTCATGATGTCAATTGTAAAGTCAATTCCTACTGCTACCTACTCTGACATCAAGAGCACACACACACTCGTCTTAATTCCGCTCCTGTTTGTTCCCCCGTTCTTATTAATTACATCCGGCGCTAGAACAAGATGGGCCCGGTACTTTTAGCTGGTTGTAAGTTAGTGTACCGGTCAGTGTGTTTGTCTCAGTTGATAGTCATGCCTATCACAATCCGATGCAAGGGGCCTGCAACGGTCCAGCCGTATCATCTTTTTGGTGAATAGGTTCCCGCGATAATTTGTCATTGTTCCCTGTTCTCCGGGTCAGCCAGTGTTGAGTTGTCCCGTCTTGTCTTATAAATACATGCATGCAAGCGGGTATGTAAGTCTAAGCAGTCAGCACTTATACCCATACAGCGGTGGCAAGTAAGAAACAAGGACCAATGTTGCATTGAACCCTCTGCAAGGGAATTCCAAATTAGAGAAAAGAAAAAGAAAAGAAAGGGATCTAGACTTGCCTTACTGTGCAGCAGTTGACTAAACTGCATTCTACATTCACCGAGTGGACTCTCTCTGCATTGATGGCAATCTCTGGATAGAAAAGGTTCCGTTGCTAATTAGGTATCCTTCAAGGTAAGTCTGGGTGAAAAGAAAGCAACTAGCTGGACCTCTAACATTAGCTGCGGAAAGGCGAGGGAAGATCTCAATAGCCAGCCCGCATGTTAGTGTCCGTGTGTTTGTATTCTCCGGTTGGTTGACTATGCTCAACTTGTACTACTGCAAGCAAGATAGTGATAGTGTCTGTGCCCCGATAATGGTCGGACCACACCTCCACATGACAGGAGCCGTCATGGAAGTGAGAGAGATGAGATCGAGTGAGAAACTGTAAGAACAAATACGAATAGGCATACATACATACATACAAGACATACTGCAGCTTCTCCAATGCAGTCTAGACTAGTCTGGCTCGGCCGTTTGTGCAGGGTCGATCAGCGGATGACGAACAATTTGTAATTTTACCTCTTTCATGTTTCGTTTCGTCTTGTATAAAGTGTCGCCATGATCGCCATCTGGGAATAACAATGTGTCAGTCAATCAGTCTCCCTTGTGTCTTTGCTTCTTCCAATCCTTTACAACCCAAAGAGGTTACTTCATCATCATGATCAAGTCTTTGGCTCTCTTTTCTCTTATTGCCGCTGCTTCAGCGCGCAAGTGTACAAACATCACAGTCCCTGTGTCAATCACCTCTGAGAATGCAGTCTTTAGCATTGAGGCACCCTTGACAGAGATTGATGTTACAAGCTTTGCTATCAATCTTGCTCGACAGGGCGGTACTCCGTATCCTCAAACTATTCAGAAGGGTGTAAGTCATTCATGAGCTAGCTTCAATTGATGATCACACAGCAGCTGACTTGTAGTAGAAAGCCAATGTCACCGGCAATTATAACCTCGCCGCTACATACTGCGAACCCGATCACGGTCCTGGGGAGCAGCTCCAGATCATGACCCATGGCATTGGCTTCGACCGAAGTTACTGGGACTTTCCCTTCAACAACTACAACTATAGCTACGTCGCCCCCGCGGTAGACCAGCACGGCTACTCAACCCTGACATGGGATCGTCTCGGCATCGGCGCTTCATCCAAGGGCAACCCCGTCAATGAGACCCAAGTCTTTCTCGAGATCGCAGCTCTCAAGGCCCTGACCAAGCACGCTCGTGAAGGATCCCTCCCCGGCGTCGGCTGCGGCGGATACTCCAAGGTCGTCCACCTGGGCCACTCTTTCGGATCTGTTATTACTTATGGCTTCGCCAACGAAAGCCCTGAGCTTACTGACGCCATTGTCTTGACAGGTTTCACTCAGGCGACTGCTTACCTGCCGTGGTTTGCGCTCGCAGCCAACTTTGTCCCCGTTGTCAACTCGTCTATCTATCCTCCTGGATATATCGCTCCGCAGTCGACTGTGGGAGTGCAGACCAACTTCTTCGCCGAGGGTGATTTTGACCCCAAGTTCTTGAAGGTGGCTTTTGAGAGTGGTCAGCCTGTGACACCTGGTGAGCTTTTGACTCTGGGTGCACCGACGAGCATGAACAACACGTATCCTGGCCGAGTCCAGATTGTGACAGGCGGTAAGTAACTCTGAGGCTCGATGTTGATAGCATATACTGACCAACTCCAGCACGCGACATTCCCTTTTGCGGTGACAACTGCTACTCGACCACCAGTGTAGGCGTCAAGCTTCCTTCGTTGCTCGACTACTCCAAGCAGTTCTTCACTCAAGCTTCGCAGTTCAACACGACTGTTGTTCCTGGTGCTGGCCATGGATTGAACTTTGGATACTCGCATACTTTTACTTATAACGCCATTTTTGACTTTCTTTCTGAATAAGCTCGATTGAGTTGAGCTGGACTTGTTGCTGCGCATTAACCATCTGTACATACCTACATAGCTACCAATACATTTCTTTTTTTTACGCCTACCTACCCAAGTAGTGGATAATTGATAACCCGTCCCTCTTCTTCAAGATCCATTTCTTCTTAGGCCATGGAATCTTTCCATCATCCGATTTTATTCCCATCTGTCATCCGTTGCAAGTGGAGGTTTTTACCCTGCACAAGCCGCCAACAGCCGACCCCCACTACCAAGACCCTGGAAGCCACCTGTAACGGGAAGGCAATTAGTGAACTGCGACCACTAAAAACGCAAAGAGCTTCCTCTTTCGTGAATGGCCTCCGTCATAACAAAGACTCCGAGGTCCATAGCGGGGTTGTCTCTATCTCGGTCTTATCCTCGTTTTTATTCTCTATCAACAACAACAACATTTCTTTCTTGTTTGACTTTGAGAGCTACACGACACAGACTCGAGACATCTGCGATCCGCGCGCAACATACCTCGTCGAAATTACCCCGCCTCGAAACTTTGAGACCCTCCCCCTCCAACATGGTGGCTGAAAACTACGACGCCGTCCTCAAGGGCAAATACCCAGGCAAAGCCCATGCCAAGCGCGTCGTCGACCTCATTCGCAAAGATGTTCCTGATGCCAACGGTATCATCTACCTCGAGAGTCAATTGACTCGCATGATGGAGGATAGCGACGAGCCCGAAGCCTTCCGGTGCGTCAACCCAGCTCCTTATCTCTTCAAAGCCGTGTTCTGATCATCTATCTTCCGCCAAAACAGTCAACGCCGATACTTTTACTACCTCACCGGCTGCAACCTCCCCGATTGCCAATTTATCTACGACATCCAATCCTCCAAGTCGATCCTCTTCATTCCTCCCATCAACCCCGACGATGTTATCTGGTCCGGTCTCCCCATGAGCATCGACGAGGCCCTCTCGCAGTACGACGTCGACGAGGTCAAGCTGACCACCGAACTCAACGCTACCCTCGCCCACCTCGGTGCCGAAAATGCAAAGTCCTCCGCCTTTGCCATCGCAAAGCAGGTCTCGGACCATGTATCCTTCATCGGTTTCGGCAGCACAAACTTTGACGTTCTCAAGAACGCCATCGAGGTGTCGCGTGTGGTCAAGGACGAGTACGAGGTCGCCATGCTGCGAAAGGCCAACTACGTCTCTGGAATCGGACACCGAGCTGTCTTTGCCAAGGCAAAGTCTGCCAAGAACGAGCAGGAGCTGGAAGCTGCTTTTTACGAGCGATGTATGGCACACGGTTGCAAGAAGATGTCGTATGACCCTATTGCTGCTGCTGGAAGGGCTGCTGCTACTCTGCATTACGTCGGAAACGACGCTCCCACAGAGGGCAAGCTCAACCTATTGATGGACGCTGGTTGCGAATACAACAACTACGCTGCCGACATTGTGAGTGCGCCGCATTCTGATCTTAGAATTGAGCTGACCTGTTAGACACGAACATTCCCTCTGTCAGGCAAGTTCACCAAGGAGTCCCGCCACATTTACGAGACTGTCCTCAAGATGCAAAAGGCATGCATAGATGTTCTCAAGGAGGGTGTTCTATGGGACGACGTGCACGTTCTTGCTCATCAGATTGCCATTGACGGTCTTCTCGAGGCTGGTATTCTCCAGGGTGACAAGGACGAGATCCTCAAGGCCCGCACAAGTGCTGCTTTCCTCCCTCACGGTCTGGGCCACTACCTTGGCATGGACACCCACGACACGGGTGGTAACCCCAACTTTGCCGACAAGGATAAGCTATTCCGATACTTGCGCGTGCGAGGCAAGCTCCCAGCTGGCAGCGTTGTCACAGTTGAGCCTGGTGTAAGTTTTTTGAGTGAAGAGTGGAAGTCTCGATATAGTTATACTGACATGGCTAGATTTACTTTTGCAAGTTCATCATTGATCCTTATCTCGAGGACCCCGCGCACAGCAAGTTCATCAACAAGGACGTCCTGGACAAGTACTGGGATGTTGGTGGAGTCCGGTAAGTTCTGGTGGCCACCGTTCGCGCTATCGATACCAATTTTGCTAACCTAATCGTCGTCAATAGCATTGAGGACAACATTCTCGTCACTGAGACTGGACACGAGAACTTGACAGATGTTCCCAGAGAGTTGGACGAGATGGAAGCTTTAGTGTCTGCAGCTTAATTTGGACCTGAGTTTCCCCAACCATAAAGAAAGAAGGACATGACAATCTATTTATATAAAAGAATTAAGCATAAATAAACCATGGAGTGACATGTAAGATATCTATAAATACCCACATCACATTTCGCTTCGCTTCCCCATATCTAAACAATTTTAAACGTCTCAAAGGAAACAGAAACATTCTTTGTCTGGATACTGTGTCAATATCAGCCCCTGATCAGCCCAACACGGTGCAATTTCTCCCATCTTGGCCACATAACTAAACGTTTAATCTGATGTTGCATACCATGCCTTTACTTCACTTCAGTTCTCCCTGAATACTTACCCTTTTTTCCTCCCATCAACTTTAACAATCATCTCCAAGTAATACAAAAATGAACCCTTACTTTCCCTCATCACCTTCCGAGATGGAGAAGAAATACCCGGCCCCTCCGCAATTCCTTCGGAAGCCTGTTGCGCCGCCGCCGACTCCGCCGCCCGTGTACAGTGCTTATCCTTCGCCCCAATTCGGCTCCGCATATGCACCACCACAACCGTCAGCAGCAGCTCCGTCTGCTTCTGCTTCTACTTCGCCATGTCCATCACCGTCTTTAAAGACTCATTTTGAGTCGTATAGTCCTTCTCCAAGGTCTTATAGCCCTGCTTCAAACTCATACTTCCCTTCTCAAAACTCATTCAACCCCCCTCCAGCTCCATACAGTCCTACTCCAAGCCCATATAACCCTTCTTCATCCTCTTACAACCCTTCTCTAATTCCTCCTCCCCCTCCTCAAAGACCTCTGCGGCCTGTCCGTTCTGCTACAAACCTCACCGGTGCTCACGCGCCTCAACAATCTGGCTTCTTGGACCCAAGAGGAACTCACCAAGTTGACTTTGTCGTCGATGACATTCCCACGCCTACATCGCTGAGTCCCGGTCCAAGTCCAAACGATCTTACCCCAGCGCATGAGATTCGTCGCGTCAAGAGTTCTTCAGCCCTCTCAGCTGCTTTGTCCACACAACAAGAAGAACAGCCCAAAGACTCATCTAAATGGAAGGCCGCGTTGGGAGAAGCGCAGTACTTTGCAGGTGGTCTCATCAGCCATCCCGCCGAGTCGAATAAGCATTTCAGCATCATTCGTCACTCTCACGCTTTGGTCTGGTATCGCGGTCCCGCTACGTCTGTGCCTATTACTATCCTTGCAGATGAGCCACTTCCCCCTACGAGGACGATATGGATGCAGCAAAAGGGCTACTCGGGGAACGTGGGCATGTCCCTCAAGGCATTGATGGGCACGACGGGGACTTGGCTCAACGTCACGCCAGCTACCAGAGCAAGTGTTGAACATCTCCCCGAAGCTGACGAGCGCGGTATCCAGCGCGACTTTAAGCGCTTCGTCAAGAAAGCTTCGGGTAAATTGAAGAACCACATCCCCAGAGAGACGCACATCGTGCGTATCCCTGCTGCCGCGACAGATGGATACTTTCGTCTTGTCGTCTGCGCTGGTGAAGACAACAAGAAGATCCTCTGCGGAAGTCCCGTGTTTCGCATAGCGAGCACGTCTACAGATGTGAGCACCGTTCGCGGATCGAGTCTCAGTACCATGCCTTTGGAGATGGGCATCAAAGTCGCCACCACGATTGGTTCACAGGTTGCAAAGAAGTACACGGGCGTTGCAGGCGCAGTCGTCGAGCAGGGAGCCAAGCGATTAACACCAGCAAACGCAACCATTAAAAAGGTCGCGCACACGGCGTATCACAAAACGGGCTTGGGAACGGCTGTCAGCGAAACCTGGAAGAATGGGAAAGCAGGACGGTATGATCCCCTAGTCGCGGGAGGTGGTCTCGATGAGGCACCATTGCAAATTATCGGTAATGACGATGGACCTGAAGCGCCGTTTCCTTACAAATTCGCTGGCAAAGTTGTGCGAGGGACGGGGATATCTACGAGGGAGTACGGTATTCCGACTGCGAATCTAAGTGAAGTTGGAGACGACGTCAAGATGCGCATGGGCGGTGTGTTCGCAGCATGGGCGCGCGTCATACCCACGAACAATACGCCGACCGAAGACTTTGACGACGACTGGCACGAAGCCATCGTGACCATTGCGCCTTTACGAAATGCGCCACCGGGAGTAGTCCAGCGAAACAAAGTATGCGTGCACATCCTACACGATTTTGAAGACACGCTGTTTTTTGAGATGAGGATGAAGGTCATGCTGATGGGCTACCTGCACGCTGCGACGACGTCTAGTCAAGATATCCTGGAGGAGCACTCGCGCGACGTGATGGCCACGACGGCGAGTCTGGGCAGGGAAGCATGGGGTCCTGAGGTGAACCTGTCTGCGACGAGGGCGGCCAAGAGCGATAGAGGGTTCAAGGAGAGGCTGGGTGATGCGGCCGGGGTTGTGCAGGGTGGGTTGGATAGGGTTCCGTCGCATTGGGTTGGTGTGAGGAGTGAGGCTTTGGAGATGAGGGATCAGGTTTATGGGAATGGAGGGTTGTGGGTTGCTAGGTGAGATGATCTGTAATGTCTTGTGGTTTGGAGTAGAGCGACACTTGAGTAGAATGCCTCTCATGTCACTTGGATTCTTAGTCGCTGCGAGAGTATGTTAAAGAATAAGCAAATAACACGACAGAGCAAGTTTGATCTCGATTATATCTATGAAACCTGAACAATTGGAGGCTGACTTCTGTCCAGCTCTCCCTCATAACGAGCCTCCATCAATTGGAGCTTCAACACACAAAAGTTTCACACCGCGACTGATGTCTATGAACATCAATCGAGTCCCCTGCCTAATAAACTGTCCATTTTTGTCTTCCATCGACTATGCGCTCAATAACATAAGTCCCAAGTCGAACAAGACCGTCTCTTCTCAATCCTCTCCGCTCCCCCGAGAAGCACTTCACAACGACCGCAGCATCCGTAAAACATCCACTCCTGACAACACCACGATAAGACAGATCCTGCCTACCATTGAAGCAACCCTACCATGCACAATCTCACCATAACCTTGTCGCTGATACTCCCACCCCATACTCTACTCCAAGGACCCTGAACCCAGAAAGCAGTGGGATTAACAAAAGCCATTATCCTCTCCGCGTCATATCATGCTCGAAAGCTCATTCACGATTCTAGAACCTTGAACTACCGAGGTAAGAAAAAGACTTCAAATACCATCGTGCCATTCTGACGAAACACCTCTGCACGTGGGAGATCATATCATGGCTTATTCGTAGCCTTCTTCAAATCAGACCACCTTTTTTGCATGCGCCAAGTACGTTATCTTGACTGCAGGGTCGAGAAGCCATGTGATGCTGCGGTCTCGGGATGAACGGAGAAGAAGAAAAAGGTCCATCTTGATGATACAGGGACTGGGGGGGAGAATAGGGACAGTGCTAAGGGAGACTTTCTCACATGGTGGGTTTTGGACCCTTTGGATCCAAAGGTGTCGCTGTAGAATGAATTGGATTGGACTGGGGTTCAAGATTGAAGATGAGATGATCTGATCTGATGGTATCACGACATGCTACGCTGTGGGGTGGGCGATCCAGGGTCTCGGTATTGCACGGAACTGCCCCCCAAGTATCTTGGCTTGTTCGGTTAGCGCTCAGACATGAGTGGGATGCGATGTTAGACGAGCAACTCCTGGAGAACTAGTGCTTGGAGGAGGGAAGGGACAACTGTGGATGCCGAGGGAGGCAGGCGGGTACGGTTAGGTGCAATGTTCATTCGTCATTCATCAATCTATCAAGCTCTCTACCTAGCATTTCCGACGCATCGCTATGTTGAACTCGACATATGTAACTTTTGTAGCGCAGCAGTGCATTATCCATGCAACCAGGCGTGGTCATTTCCGCCTGGAGTGCGTATCAAAGAGTCCTCCTCAGTAGCGAGGGTTGCTTCCATATCCCTGGCCTTGACCATAGCTTTGGTCTTGGTCGTATCCTCTGTTCTGACCATATCCTTGGTCTTGCTGATAGCCTTGGTTGTAACCACCAGATTGGTGCTGTTGTGGCGGAGGAGGGTACTGATCGGGGCGGTAGTCTTGAGGCTGTTGAGGTCTGTACTCATCAGGTCGGTATCCCTCCTGGTGTGGAGGTCTGTACTCTTGATGAGACTGGCCGTGCTGTGGTCGGTAGTCATCGTGCCCTTGCGGTCTGTACTCTTGACTCTGAGGCCTGTAATCCTGATTATGTTGAGGCCTATAGTCTTGACTCTCGTGAGGTCTGTAGTCTTGGCCCTGTTGAGGCCTGTAGTCTTGCCCCTGTTGAGGCCTATAATCCTGGCTTTGGTGATCAGGTCGGTGATCCTGCTGGAACTGCGAAGGGGGGTTATACGGCTGCTGTCCATACTGCCCACCCTGCGAAGACAGCACAGGCTGATCGGCACCACCAAGGTTCGCAGCAGAAGGCGCTCCAACGCTAACACCCTCATTGCCAATATCATCAGGCACAGAGATCTTGACCTTGGGTAGGTACTTCTGCACCTTTTGCTCCACCATGTTCTGCACAAACACCCAGCTCTGGCGCTCAAACTTGCGATGTCCACCGTTCACAACACCCAGGATACTCTCGCGCAGCGTCTCCTGCACCTTTCGAACAAGACCGCGGATCTTGTTGACGAGCTTCGCCTTGATGTCATCACCAAAACCCCGGTCTGCAGAGCCTCTTGGTCCAGCGTCGCGGTCCAGCTGCGAATCGAAGGGGTTGCCTCCAAGGATCTTCTCAAGAGGGCGCTGGAATGAATCGGGCAGAAGCTCAAAGAGTTGCTTCTCGATACCGCCGAGGATCTTGCGGAATTCGAGACGGACTTCACGGTGGACTCTTGCGATTCCTGTACTGAGCTTGTCACTGATGACCTTTGAGAAACCACCGCTCTCGCCATCTCCATCAGCACGATCCACATCGCGATCATTATCGCCAAAACCCCTCGCAGATCCCTCGTTGGACTTTTTGTTTCCAAAGAGTCCTCCAAGACCCTTGACGAGATCTTTGACTTGGTCTTCAATCTCGCCCTTGACACCGTCTCCTAGATCCCTTGTACTCGTGTTTCCACGAAGCCAGCGCTTGATGTGGTCGAGAGCGATGCGTGTGAACTGTTCGGCGATGGGAGCGTGTTGTTCGCGAAGCTTGGCGCCGACCTGTTCCTTGATCTCGGGACTGATGAGGCGGGCTTTCTCTTCGGGGTTGCGCGCTGCATCCTTGACGGTACCACTGAGGATACCCAGGAGACCATCGAGTTCAAAGCCTTGACCTCCCGAACCTCTGCCATTGTTGTTCTCGAGATGGTCCTGCACAGCATCAATGGCAAACGAAAGGAAACCCTTTGCACCACCCCGAGAAGAATCGCCGCCACCACGCGACCTCGTCTCATCACCTCCCCCACCGCGTCCCTCAGTGATATCGAAAATGTCCTTTAGATCATCACCCGCCTCGTCAGTAATTTTGGTAAAGCTGCGCGTCAGCTTAGCAATCTCGTCAGCGAAAGGCAACGACTGGCCACCGTAGGCGTCGGGCGCATTATCGTCCAGACTTCTGCTATCAGAAGGTTTCTTGTCTTTGTCGAATAAAGAGCGGAAGGCGTCAACGACTTTGTCTTCAAGGCTGTCGATTGTCTTTTGCTGAAAGGTTTCGAGCTCTGTGGTGATGCGGGGTTGGATCTGAGGCGCTAGAGAGTCGACATACTCGTCGACCTTTTTGAAGAGAACTTCTGGGACGCCGCGGGAGGACATTTCGGAGGACGGTAGTTGGAAATAAGGTTATTTTTGCTGATGTTGGGCTTTAACGCCTGTAGATGGAGCTTGAGTAGGAGCTGAAGCTGGACTGGGACTGGACTGAGTCGAGCTGGAGGGGGAGCTGAGGTGGCATGACGTCAGCTTGGAGGCCCGTCTCACTTACAGCGGGCAGTCAATAATCACTGTAAGTTGTATGTCGCGAGAGAGTCATTCCAACCAGCTTTAAGCATATCACAAGAGTAACTGCATATCTCTAGCCTGTAAACCGTTCTCTTAGCCTCACTGAATCAATTAGACAGTGCTTCCCTAAATAATCCCAGTTCTCACGCCCATCGCAAACAACCAGCCAGTACATCTAAGCGTGATACCTTGTTAGCGGGCGGGTCAACCACAATACAGAGGGGAGAAAAGCTGGAACAAGACATTCATTAATAACTACCTACTTATCTAGTCCAACAGAGTCATTCCTCGCCACCATTTTCAGTCATCATTACACAATTACTCATTTGTTCAAATACTCACATCCACAAGCCATAGCTATCCACAAAGCAGTCATACACCAGGGGCTGTGTTGAAGCGGTGATAAGACCGTTGATAAGAAAGTCCAGACCGAAACTCACTGTTACGATCCAACCAATCAACAACTACGGTGGCGTTCCGTTACCGCAAACGAAAGATTGGCGAGCGGCCAACTCCGCCAAAAACTCTCTGCATCTCCGTCTTATCGCGGCTCATCACATTCTATTAGAAACTCATTCATTCATTCACCTTCATTCACCTTCATTCACATCAATCACATAGAACAGAAACAGGAACAAATTCATGGCAGAGGTGCAAATGATTCTCTTAAGCTGTACCTGCATTGCATTCTGGCAGCCTGGTGTATAATGTAATGTATATCTGTTATGACAACTCCTCCTTCCAAAAGACACAAATCCATTGCATTGCATTCCTCGCAAGGAAGCAAACTTTTTGTTTCCATTCCCAAATCAATCAGCGATAATTCATTTCCCTTTTCCCCTGCGCCATTATACAGTCTTCGCATTCAATCAAGTCATCGTTGTATGCGCACTAAAGAACGCACTCTCGGAGACATCGTGACACGCGTAAAACCAGGCTTCGCTCTCCTTCTGCATAAATACAAATAAAGCAAGGTCATTCTGTTGCGCACCCAATCCTTATTAAGACTGTCTCTGCCCGTTCAACGGAGAGCGGTCAAAGATGGGAAGCGACCAGACATGGATCCAATGATTAAAACAGCAGAGTAAAACAAAGACGGTGGTATTCCACGACAGCAAAGAGGAAAGAAAACAGAAATCGCAGGTAAAACAAAACCCCCCAAACTCCAATGCGGATGCCCGGCGCGCCATGCCAGGCTTGCACAAGTCCAATTCCGTAAACGCCAAACAATTGTGGCCGTAAGCCGTGAAGCATTCCAATGATCCATCAATTGTTGATCAAAGGTTCGTGCTGTTTCGGGTCAAACAGCCAGGTAGAGTAGTGATGTGGGGGCCACAAACGTTGCTGTCGTGGAGCCCTGTGTGTCAGGTGTATTAAATGTCGTAGCAATACAATCTTGGTTTGCTCTTGGTACAGTGTTGGTGGTGGATCATGAACAGTCTAGTCTCATGCCACGGTCGGCGACATGGTCCTATCCTCGGATCGCCGTGGCGGAATGACCATCGCCAGACCAGGGAAATCGGTCCATCATTTGTTGTTGGACATGGTACGACAGGTCATTAGATGGAGTACCGTCAAAGGACACAAAGGCGGGTGAAGCCGACCGTGCTGTGGCAGAGGGTCTCGGGGTGGGCGATGTGCTGTTGGCACGGATGCCATCCTTTGGTGTTGATGGACCCGACGACTGTGGGCTGAAAGCAGCACCCAGTTGAAGGGTATGGTGAGTTGCGGGGCCGGCGTGATGGCTGTATCCGTTGGGGCTTCCAAGCGAGGTGGTATGGCGATGGGTGCCAGTGGTAGCGCCGTCGAAGCGAGCACCACTAAGGGTACCGTCCATCATGCTAGGACTCGACTGCTTTGATCCAAACTGCAACAGCACTGTTAGTAACCAACTCTTTCGTTTTGCTTCTGGGTTGCCGTGCCATCCCGATGGGCTGGGTGAACGATGCTACGGTTCTGGCGCACAAGGGATGGGCGACGAGCACCAGAAGCGATGGGTGAGGCAGGGCGGACTTCGGGGGCACGTACAAAGCAGTACTTGTTAACCAGCTCCTCGTATGATGAGCTGGAGATTGTTGAGTTGGGAGAGGTAGCTCCGGTAGCCACCGGTGAGCTCTTGGCCTTGGTGGCAGGTTCAGGAACGGTGAGGATGGGCTTGGGACTCCGGACGTTGGCCTTCATGTAAAGACCATCCTTATCCTGAGAGGCTTCCTTCTCCCTAGCAGCTTGGACGGCAGCGCTCAGAGAAGCACCAAAGTCGTAGCGGTTGGAGAAGGCGAGGCCGCTGGGGGAGCCAAAGTCCTTGGACATGTTATCACTGGCCAGGTTGCCAGCCGACTTAGACTTGAGGCGAAGACCACCAGTGCTGTTCTCAGACTCGCCAAGAAACTCGTGAATGGGCTGATCGTAGTTGAGCTTTGCGTCGTCACCAAACTCACCGAAGCCAACAGGCATCGACTTGGGTCGAGGGGCGTTGGCACTGTTGGTGCGTCGGCTGCTCCGGGGTAGACCATTGGCCGGCCGAGAAGAAGCGCCCTGAAAGTTGTTCTTGCCATTCATAGGGAGATGCTTCTTGCGGAAGTCGACCTGGAAGTTAGAGTTGGTGTTGTTGTCCCAGTACTCCTGTCCATTGACGTTGTAGCGGACGCAGAGGAACAGGGTCTTGGACTCGAGGTTGGCAGTGTCGGCGAGCTTGATGGAAAAGGTAAAGCGGTCATGGCCAAGCGGTGTTTCCCGGGGGCGGATCTCGTGGCTGTAGTCGGCGGTGACCTCCGAGGTGGTCTTCCAGTAATCCAGGGTAAAACGGCATGTAACGGCCTTGTTAAAGGCAATGTTGGCGACAGCCACTGAACCCAATAGAGTCTTCTGGTCGGCCGAGAGCCAAACCTTCTCCAGTCGGACAGGCAACGACTTACGAGCCACAGAGTCGTGAGGGAAGTTGGTGGTGAGGATCTCCCACTCGAAAGGAGGAGCACGGGCAGTCTGCTTGCCATTGCCAGGGAAAGGATACTCGGTATCACTCTCGTAGCTGTCAATGGGTGAAGAGCCAGCGCTCACAGCAAGAGGTCGGTCCACTTGAAGGAAGTGTCGGACATGCTCAAGATGAGAGTCGAAGTGAACAGCCTTGGAGAAGATGGGAGTACCAGGCATGCTTGAGGGGCGACGTCGGGAAGAAGGACGGAGTGCAGGGCGAACAAGCTCACCAGACTTCTTGCGTACCATTTGAGGCTTCTTAAGCAAGTCCTCATCTGTCTCCTCCTCTGATACTGACTGTGAGTTGTCGGCAGACTTGGCAAGACCAGCGTTGGGCTCGGTAGCTGATCGAACATGTCCCATCTTGCGTCCCTTGGCAAGGTCACCAAGTGCACTTGTGCTGAAGCTGAGGTGCATGTTGTCCTTGCGGGGTCGAAGCTGCAATGTTTCTGTGCTGTCCTGTTGCTGGGACTGTGTTCGTTCCGGAGATGCTGTACGCTGCATGGGGATTTGGCTGACAGCGTCTCGTAGAGCCTTGTCGAGCTTTCGGCCTCGGATTTGGGGACCTTGCTCCTCGTCGTCACTACCGGAGGAAGCAGAGTCGGGTGGTGAAATGATAGCACCCATGGGCATCGTGCGCTCGTCTGTCACGGGCGGTGGTGATTGCCGAACGCTTGAAGGAACTGCTGTGCCCATGCTCTTGAGATCCTCCGATGTTCCCTGCGGTGTCAGCGTCCCTGTCGATCCATCGCTAAGAGCAGAAGCTGAAGGTGTTCGTCGATGCTTTGTAAGATATGAGGCAGATCGTGGTAGACTAGGTCTCGGGCTGGATTGTAGCGATGACCGCCGACTCGCTACAGGTGATGTAGAGGCTGACGAGGCGGGAGATCGGTGGGAGGGCGGCGTGTAAGGCATTCCCAAGGTTGTAAGTGGGATTAGAGAGAGGGAGAAGGAGGAGGAGGAGGTTTATCCGTGGAAGCAGGAGAGGTTATCCAGGAGCTTCACCACGTGTAGGTAAAAAGAATCAACTAAGGGTAATAAGGTTGATGAACTTCTCGTCTCGAGCGAGATGAGACTGAAGGAGGTTGCGAGAGGAGGAATGGCGTTGAGTGCGATGGAGTTTTTGCTCCTAGCGCTTTCGATGAAGATCAAGGCAGGAGTTGATCGAGATCAGGTCTAATAATGGGGAAGGTACTGATTAGCATGGTTAAGAAACAGGGAATTTTTGTGGCGATGCATGATTAGACGATAAAAAAATATGAGAAGAAGAGAAAAAGAGAGGAGAACGCCGTATGCAGCAGGCAAGAAATATCACAAATTGTTTCCAATGAATAGAAGAATGAAAGCGGGCAATGATGTGGAAGTTTTTTTTATCGAACTGCGTTTGTAGCGAGAGGTGACAAACAGGAGGGCTGTGCTTCTTCATTGTGGGTAATGCTGTGCTGGCGATGTTTACAGGGAGCACAGTGCAGTTGCAGTGCAGCGCAGTGGAGTTCAGTGGGTTTGGTCAGTGCCACAACTTACACGATTGATTGATCAAAGCGCACACCGAGAAACGAACAAACTTGTCGACGACAAGACGAGGAAAATGCTCTGGCAATATTCCAGCAACAGAGCAAATGTATGATCCACGAGGAACAGTCGGCAATTGATTTGAAGATCGGTTGTGTCGATGAGGTGATGGTATCACAACGAAGTGATACTACAGGTGGTTCCGAGATAACGTTGAACAGGAGGGACAGCGGTAGTCGTCGGATTAGGAGGAGCCTCGTTGAGATGATGTTGATGTTGTTGATGAGAAGGAGGACGTAGACATCAAATAACAAAATGCAAACAATGAACCAAATGCAACAAAAACAACAAAATGGCTTTCCTACTGATGATACTATGGTCAGTAAATCGATCAGTCTCTTTTTGGGGTGGTCGTAAACTCGTTGACAGCAATCAGAGCTGGGGGTGGAGATGCTGAAAGGAATCGAGGATAAGAAGGCTGCGGGGAGCAGGTGGTTTTGAGTGTTTTGTCCAGTTGCCATCCCTCTCAGGCCAGGTCCCCAATTAAAAAAAAACCAAGGTACGAAACTCTTAGTACGACTTTTTCTGGTTTGCTTGACCTGACCTGACCTGACCT